>JAOQMS010000008.1:36570018-36581043 GCA_027563885.1 Erythroxylum longipes | reverse complement strand
AACAGGCGACCGGAGGAGTGGAGGACCGACGAAGTCAGAGAGAGAGTGAGACGCGGAGAGAGTAGAGAGAAGAGAACTAGATCGGGGGGGGGTTTATTTATTTTTTTCATTTTGATCCTCAAACTTTTGAGGATTTATAATACCGGACCGGTACCGTCCGGTACCGTGGTACCGGCCGGTACCGACCGATAATGGCCGGTACCGACCGGTACCCAAGGCCGGTACCATGTAACAGGGTACCGTTCGGCCGGTAAGGAACGGTACCCAATATACTGCTCCCTTCTATTCCTTCCCGTCATCATCGGATTCTAGTACCATTAGCAGTCTCTAGACAAACCTTCTCTCTCCAAACACTCCCTTCTGTTCCAAACCAACCTAATCTCTCAAACCTCCACCTCCTCTCTCCACCACTGCCCTCTCCCTGTTACCTCCCTTTCCGTCCACCATAACCTCCTCTACGTTGCCTTCGTTCATAGAATCAACGTCTATGATTGCACCATCTTGGCTCTTCTAGATATTGTCAATGACATCGGACATACTAGTAGAGGCAGATAAATCACATAAGTTGGCACAGAGAAGCTTGTTTTTATAAAAAAACTTGTTTTAAAAATTCATGAAAATGTGATTTTTATGTTTTCATAAAATTGTTGCCGTTTCCTTATTTTTAGAAACGAAAAATGAAAACAAGTTTCAATAAACACGTTTTGAGCATCTGTTTCCCTTTTTAAGAAAACAACAACAAGAAACCAAAAAAAAAAAGAACCAAACACCCCCTAAACAAATATCTTAAACCCGGTTACTCATAACTTAAACCCATTTCCAATTATCCATCACCCAAATTTACTTTACCAAATATAGTTTTATTTTTAGTGGTGAGATATATATGTTTGACGCTTCATGAACGGTTTTGTGCTATATCAATTGCTTTTTGATTGCTTGCATGCACCTAAAGACCAACATAAGCAAATACAACAATTTGATAATATGCATGTAATTGGTGACCTGAGATTGATGACTAGTTTTTTGAATAGCTTTAGGACCGAAGACTTGGCATAAAAGGGTTCCATGTTGACTTCAACCTTTTTCATATAGACATCACCAATAAATCTAGAATCCTGAAAGTTTAAAATATTATTTTAATAAGAAATGGATTTTTTTAAATAGACTTATGCTAGATGAGATATAGATTTAAGGTTATTGTGCAGTTGAGGTTTCATTGCTTTTAATTGCTTAAAAATGCAATTTTTTGATATCATGTTTAAGTAATTTTGTTGGCATATAGCTAAGATTTTTTGTTGAAAAGATATACATAGAGAAAATATAGATTTTCATATATTGAATATTTTTGTCCTTTCTATTTCATTTTGTGTCGTAGATTATGATTGAGCATTATGAGTTAAAGAACATATGCAAGTTCGACGTCTAGGGTGGGGGAAGAATTTACTTGTTTTTGTGGGTTAATGGTTCTCATGCAAACTTCACGGATGGAGAGCAATCCTAGAATATGTTTTGTTTTTTATGCTCGATGTGGGTAAGTTGTTTACTTATTTTATGGTTTAACTAGCTATCTAACTTTTTAATCTCGAAATTATTGCTAACTCTTTTATTACTTGATTAATTTAAACCATTTTTTATGTTTGAAATTATTGTTAACTTTATATTATTCAATTAGCTTTAGCATCAAAGTTGTCAGTTTTTTGAGTGGGTTGATTCACTAATGTGTGAAAGAGTTACGGGTATTGTACCAGAATTGTTAAAGAAGATAAACAAGCTAGAAGAAAAAAAATGTTGAAGATGAAAATTAAAATTTTCAGTAATGTATTATTAGTGGTTGCAATTAAAAATTGCTATGAAGAGATGTAAAATATTAAGTATTGTGTTTTAATGTTTCATAAACCAAGCAAGGGATTGTAGCTATTATTCAATATATCCTAACAATTTGAATATGCTTATGAACATGATTGTCAATGGTATATTATTATATTTTTAATGACTAATTGAGTGCAGAATTATAGCTTCGTTACTTTTAAACCATTTTGTATGTAGTTAAAAGTGGACTCCAACAAATAAATCTAAATTGACAACTTCAATTTATATAGATGATCTTGATAGTCAAATTCTTGAATCATCTTATTGATCCTTTTCCTTCATTAGTTTATAAAGACTTTCTTGTGATCCCAATCGTCAAGTTCCTAAATCAATCTCACTAACACTTAACTGACTTAATAAAAGGAAATGAAATACATACCAAAACATTTAACACATAATAGACCAAAACACCAATGTGCATTCATATAAGCATTTATTTATTCCCATCTAATAGGATAAGGCACATAGGAATTGTATAATCCAAAAGTATTTGTTTTTACGAAACCATAACCTTATACAGATCTATAGGATAAGGCACATTGGTATAATGCATCTCTAAGTAGAACTTCCTGAAGCTTTTGATCCTGTCCTCCTTATCCTCACGTTTGTTTCATCCTAAAAGAAATGGCAACACATAATCAAAGGATAACCCAATCATCAAAATTAATTTAAGACATATAATTCAATACTTGTAACATTTGACAAGTTATAACTTGTCTTGTTACTGTTGATTGAGGTTCTTCACCCTACAATGTTCCATATCCATGGACTAATCTCTTTCTTTTATTTGGGCTTGAAATAGATGGTCGATTTGAAGGATAAATAGTGGAACAATCAACTTGGACATCATTTGTAGAATGTATTGTAAAAAATGAAAACAAACAAATTTTAAGAATGAAGAAATATATGAAAATGAATAATATTAAATACGTTGAAACTTGTCTTGACACATTTGTTATAAGACATGTTTTTTTGTAGTGCCCTTGTTTGAAGCATTGTTGACATATCATTTTCATGCCTCTCCTTGACACCTTATTACCCTTAATAGTACTCCCCCAATCCTCCTTTTTCCCATTCCACTTTAGCCTATCGAGCATTTTTCAAAGTGGAGGTGGTAATAATGGATCAGGTTTAGTTCTAGGCCAGGATTTATTTGTTTGAACTGGCTCCATTATATATTGATATACTTGTAGATACTTCTCCTTAAAAAACAAATAAGATACATATTTTTCAGGGTCTTTATTATTGTAAACAATAGAAGCAATGGCATGTGCACATGGGATACCTAACACTTCCCATCTTCTACAACTACATGTCTTGCTTCTCGAGTTGGCAACATGCTTAAGTCTTTTATTTATCACTTTGAACTCACCAGCACCATTACTCTCAAATTCACAATCTATGCTTAACTTTTTGTTAATTCTCAATTTTGCCTTTATTTTTGGACCAATGTTATCTATCCATTTAGTTACCATGTTCCTATTCTTAAACAATTGTTTCATCACAAGCACTCTAATTTCCTCGAGCATGGTGATAATGTTTTTACTCTGGGCTTCCATTATACTTCCATTAAATGCTTCACAAAGATTTTTATCCATAATATCACACTTTAATGAAGTGTTCAAAAATGCTCTTACCCTTTTGGAATTCTTAGAAGATTACTATGATCATTGTCTAACTCCTCTTCTAACTCTCTTAAATTATAAAGTCAATCAGGTTCGTTGGATGACTTACAATGTTACCACAAAAAGTCTCTTCAATTTAAGCCCTTTTTGATTCCTCTGTCTACAATTGGTAAACATTTGTCTTACACAAAATCTCACTTTAGCCCTTGGAAGATACCTATCAAGTCCTTTCAAAAGATCCTATTCAATAAACATTGAAAAATTTAGTAAATTAGTAATAAGAGTAAGCATATCCATAAAAGTATATGAAAAATCATGGTATACATTTTGATGATCAGAAATCAATGTCGATCCACCTTCATCTTTTAAATCCAAGTCTTTCTTCAACAACCCTAAAAACCAATTCCAAGTTTCTGTTGTTTCATTATGAACCATAACTTATGCTATAGGAAACATCTGATTATTTCCATCTCTTCTAATTACTAATAATAATTCACCTTTTGTAAACCCTTTAAGAAAGCAAACATCTAGTCATATGAACCGTCAACATTCAACTAAAAAGCCTTTCTTATAACATTAAAGTCACATATACATCCTATCAAAGAATGGATGCAAATCTTCTCCAAGTGATGGCCTTTTAATAACTAATTCAATTATTAAATTAGGATTTGACCTTAATAGTTCTTCCCAGTATTCCCATAACTTGCTATATTCTTCCCTTATACCTCCTTGCATTTCCTCTATCACCAACTTCCTAGCCCTATAAAAAAATTGTAATCAACATCAACTCTCAAATATTTCTTCACAAAAATTCCTCAAGTCAATTAGCTTAAGTGTAGTAAGTCCTAGGAATTCTTTGAAGCAATTGTTTGTAAGCCATTTCAAACGGACACTTCTATTGCAAAAATAGGATTGCATGTGTGTTTTTTTTCATAAAGTCTTACCTGCATACATATCTAAAAGTAGTCGGTCTGCAACAAAAATGAAGGCTAAATTTAAAATTACGAGAACATTTTCGAATTCTCACTTGAAAACTATTAAAATCTTTGACCAAGCTTACCAAAATATACCATTTGCAATACTTAGTCACACATCTGGCTCTCACAAATTGTTTCGTGTTCCTAAAAAAAGTAAACTCCCTTTTTTCATCAACAACCACCTTGTAAAGTGCTTTCTTGAATTGGTTGGAGTCTTCAAACTACATTCAAAGCTCAATCTCAATATTTTTCTTATGAGGTTGAATTTGCAAACATTTGATTTATGGCTTAACCCTTGATGCACATATGAACCACCTTCTTTAAAGCTGCAGTTGTCATCTGAATCAAAGTAATCAGTCATAATTTTGTTCTCTTCACGATCATCTCCATCATCTTCAACATCTACTACATTTTTTAATGCATTTCCTTTTGTAGCTTTCCTTTTTTCCACTACAAATATTACCCTCATTTTTTCTTCCCCTTTTAAATGAAGAAGCTAAATGCCTAGATAATTCTAACTCTTCATCATCCTAATCTGAATCAAACTCCTTTCTAATCCTTACATCAACAAATGAATTATGTTCTTGTTGTTTGAATTAACTTTACTCCCACTTACACCTACGTCTTCTTGTTCAACTACATCTTCAATCATAAATTGCACGATAATGGACTAGGTAACATTGATGGACCGTCATCTACAATCCCAGTAATGGCCTCCACCTCAACATCATCATTAAAAGAATGTTCTAAATTAGATCTATGATTAACATAGATTTCTATCATCTTATATTATGCAATTAGCTTACATAACTCTTATCACAAAAGTATCACTTTTATACACATTCATTAAGCCATTTTTAAGAGTAGTTTTTGGCACCCTATTCATAAACTTACTACTTATCAAACTTTTAAAATCCTCTGTAAACATCCTCTCAAGATCCTAATAATAAAACCTATCAATTTTGATGCCCCAACTCTCTACATACCCACCCACATATTCAGCATCTTCTCCATAGACAAACTTTCCACCATAAAATGTGGACAATTTTCCATCCCAACCATCTATGTCCATTGATAGTTGTGATTTGCATTGTGTTTTAGGGTGTAATTTGTTAGGCATTTAGTGTGAATTTGAGTGTTGAGTGTGTATTTAGGTTTTAATTGTGTTAATTTGTGTGTTTAAGTGTTTTTATGGGCTAGTATGAGTCTTTGAGCTTAATTGTTATATTTTTGAGGTACCTTGATTTGTTTGTTAGTGTTTCAGGGTAAACGGCAAAGAACGGAGAAGTTACAAATAGTTTCGGGTCAAAAACATAACCCACGATTGTGGCACAACAGGCCATGATCGTGACAGAGAAGGAAGAGCTAGGGCAGCTAGGCCGTGATCGTGCACTTTGGGCACGGTCGTGACAAAGAGCTTAGATCCAGGCCATGATCGTGCACTCTGGGCCACGATCGTGACAAAAATTTTTAGGTGTTGGCAAATATCCTGGCAGGCAGGGCCACGATCCTGACCTGCTTCATGCTGAAGCAAAAACTTGAAATTTGCAAGATTTTCAGATTGTTTTGACCTCGAATTTAACCTAGAACGTCCAAAGTATAAATACATCATTATAAGATAGATGCAGCAGCTTAGAGAGTGGTGCAAGTGAGCTGTCACATTAGCCAATTCTGAGAGAAAACCTAGAAAGAAATCGAGAGATTGAGGAAGGAGACGAAGAAAGAGAGACACAGAGACAAAGCTAGAAGTGACGTACTTCCCAGAACAGGTGGTTTCCCACTGTCGCTGCCTCTGCAAATTCCATTCCCAACAGTATTTTCTGTTTATTCAATTTTATTAATGTATGAAATTGCAATATTTGTTGAGAATAGATTGTGTCGAATGTTGAGTTTTGTCTATACTCACCTTCGGGTTTTTTATTCTTGATATTAATAAAGTTTAATTGATTGTGTTATTGTTGATTTAATTGTGATTCAATTTCTGTTAGTAATAATTTGACAATAAACTTAGAGGGTGAGCCGAGTGAAAATAATCAATTTGGGCTAACAAGAGTTAGGTAAATTGATAGATAAAAATTGGATCAAATCGGTAGAATCGTGTAACGAGAGATTGAGCATAGGTTCCTGGTAGGTTAATAGACAATTTTAAAACTATTCTAGGTTGTGGGTAAATTGTGAGTCGCGAGATCACAATTCCATAATTTAATTTAAGGATTATTAGTTAGGGTTAAGGATTATAACTCGAGAGAGAGTAATCTACCATAGGATCGTCTAGACCCATTAATTTGATAATTGCATAATTGGTTAGATTTTCATTATCTTCGGATTAAAATCTCCTTCCTCTCACTTGATAGATTCTAGGTTGATTTTTGGATTGGGTTGTATGATTTTTTCTATTTTGTTGATATCTCTGTGTTTCAATATTCATAATTGATTGTTTGATTGATTTATTTCCTGCATTAGTTTATTTCTTTTGAATTATTGTAGTTTAGTACGACCTTAGATTTTAGGGGTAGAATTCCCTCGTCGTGGGATCGATACCTTATGTAAGGCTCCAAAATATACCCTAGTTGAAACAATACATGTTCATGAAAGTGCATGTGAGGTGGGAGTTAAAATTGTGCTATGATTTGGATGTGAAAGGTATATGACTTGAATTTTGGTATTAATGGACTATAGATAGTAAATTGGAATTAATTGATACCATTAGAAAATTGAGGTATTTAAATGTATATTGAATTAGGAAAAATGGTCAAGAAATAACTTAAGTTTGTACAAAAAAAATGATTAAGCCTATGAGTTAGCGACACGTGGCATGGCTAATGCATTAACATTTGACATCATTGATTGTGTGACAAGTGGACCAACCTTGGAATGACATGTGGATTGATTTGTAGGTGATTAATGGAAGTATATTAAGATGAAAAAGGGCAGCATAATCAAGTGGTACATGGCATGACATCTTAATTGACACATGTTTAAGTATATTGGAGAGACCTAGCAACTAAAGACCACAAATTTTCTGCTGGATGTTCTTTATTTCTTTCACCCTTTCACCTTGCTTTTCACCATCGAAACTCTCATTCTCCTATCATCTTCTGGAATTTTTCTGAAGTTTGAATCATCAAGACTTGGAAGCTTTGTATGTTATTTTATCATTATGTGTTATTATCTTGTTGATGCAGAAAGTTGCACCTTAATCTTAAATTTGTGCTGATTGCCTGGAAGGATTGGTTTGGCTTGATCTTTGAAGTGATTTGGAGTTGTTCTTTGAATTTTAAAGAGATAATGGAGTACTAAACTTGATATTATGATATAACATGTCTTGTTGGATTAATTGGATATAACATGTACTGAATTAATGAAGAAACGTGGTTAGGAACGTGATAGGTGCTAGGTACTCGTTAGAAGGTGTGGTTCCACTAAACAGCTATCGGTTTTGCAGCCATATATTGACATTTAGACATCAAAATGGGATGAATTTAAATTCAGATTAAACTAGAAACATTTATATACAACTTTTATGAAGAAGTCGAATTTTAATTCTATCATTAAGGGTTTTGAAATTTAGCTTGAAATTGAGTTTTGGCATAGGCTATAGCACTATCCTTGGCAGAAAACGTGTCCTATTTTTATTGAATAAAATGTATTGATTTAGGCTGATTCAGATAAATTTGTCTTCATAAAAGTTTTAGCTTATTCTCTTAGCTTTATATTGGTATAAATTTTGTAATTTTTGGATATCATAATTGGGAGATATTACTTTTACAAGTTTAAGTGCACATGTATGATCATGTACTAGCCAAAATTTCGAACGTGCACAATCTTTAGTATTTTGAGCATAACTCATGGAATAATAAACCAAATTGAATGATTATTATTTTTTTTGAAACTTAAGACATATAGGAACATTTGTTTAGAAGAACTTAATGTCTAAAAAGGTCATAATCTATGTTAACATGACCATAAAAAGTTGACCCGAAACTGTCCTAGGAAAATATGAAAAACAATGTTAAACTTGATTGTGTAATTGTTGAATTATGTAAGAATAGGACTCTTAACTTAAGTGAGATGTGATTGTAAAGAATGTATGGGTTATAATATTGAATTGCTTGGTGTGATCATAAGTGAATGAATTCCGAAGACTTATGTATTATGATTTGGATATGGATGTTTGTGAATTAGGAATTTCTACCATAATATTGTGATAATTCTGGACCATCAGTTGTACGAGGAGTTTGATAGTTGGGATTGTGTTGGAAGTGCTTTCTGTGTGTGTGAAAAATGTAATTGCTGAAATGAATTTATTTTGTTTTAAAACTGTTAAGTCTTATTCGTGGGTAAATAGGCATGCCTAGAAGGGTCTGCAGCTGCTCCTGTGACATTTAGTTGTCTCCTGTTACTAACACCTTGGTGTCTCTTGTTATTGAGACATAAGTCTCTCCTGTTCTATGATATAGATCATGGTATCTCCTATATTAGTCCTGTTACCCACTTATGTATAAAGGATTAGCAGTCTAACTTGTTTTGTATTATGATACATGTTCAGTTTTGATATAAACAAAATTCTGATTTGATATTTTACCCTATTCTGATAATCAGTTCTGACATCTGTACAATCTGGTCTGATACTTAAATGATATGATTGGCATTAGTATGAGAAATGTTCTTTAGTGGTAGGTTACATTTTGTTCTGAAATTCATTATGCTTGAATTGTTCTTTAGTATGCATCTTTAAGGATTGCTTAAGATATATTTTGATTCGGTATATGTGAATGTTAGGTGACTGTTAAATAGTTACTAGTTTATGTATGATTTAGTTATTCCCCACTAAGCTTTATGCTAGCATGGTGGTTTTGCCCCGTGTAGGTTCAGATAGGAGGGTTTGAAGACTGGGACAATAACAACCGCGATGGCCAACGAAGAATGTGTTTTGTTTTGGAAATGTATATTTGGATTGTATGTATAATATGAAACATGATGTATTTTGTTAAACGTTTGTAATTACTGTAATACAGGGTATATTTGAACTTAAGATATGTACCGTTTTGTTTAAGGATTTGTAATGTAGTAACCTTAATTCAGGATGACTTGACACATGTATTTGAATGAATTCAGTGTATTGTTTAAATTACGTTTAAAGTCGAATATGCATGGAAACATAATAATTGGTTGCTTGAATTATGACTATGTTTTGTATTATTTTGATATGTTTTAAGTCTTGTATCAAGTAATATCCATATATCCTTCTAAGGGGTCTATGGGTGTTATATTGTTTGGTATCAGAGCATGGTTTAATCGATTCTGGTGTCATCAGTGCTTAACTCATGATATTACTTTGATGTAAAGGTTGTGTTTTACCTAATACGGTTTGTCCCATGTTTTCATTGTAGAATTAACTATGGAAAGGTCTCATGAAGCTGCTGACGAGGTTGCTGAGAGTAATACTCCTGAACGATCTCATTCGTCTAACTCTGGACCTTCTGGGGTCAATCGAGGTGAAGCTAAGATGCCAGCTCCTCCTCCAGCTCAGGGTGAGACGTTGGTTAAGTTGTCTCAGGATATGATGACATTACTACACCATATGACTACACCAAAGGCTCCGATTGACCAATTACGGAATTATGGAGATGAGGAATTTACCGAGACATCTTTGGAGGAATCTGAAATAGCTGAGTTTTGGATGGAGAAAGTGAAGAGGGTCTTAGATGAAATCAGTTGTTCACCAGAGAAGATGGTGCACTATGCTGTATCTCTTCTTCATGGAGCAGCTTATAAGTATTGGAAGTTTGTTTTGAGAAGTCCTCAGCTACCGGTGCCTTTGACTTGGGATTTCTTTACCCAAGAGTTCATAGCAAAGTATGTTACAGAGGCTTATAAAAAGGAGAAGTGGAAGCAGTTTTTGAACTTGAAGCAGCAGAACTTGTTTGTTGCTAAGTATGATAGGGAATTTAATCGACTCAGTAAGTATGCACCTCAACCAGTACTTACGGAGGAGTTTCGATGTCATTAGTTTGAGGATGGTTTAAATGATTCGATCAAGGAGCATTTTGCAGCATTCACTTTATTACAACAAGTAAATTACCATCAGCTGGTGCAAGCTGCTATGAAAATAGAAAGACAAGAGATGGTGAGGAGAGAAAGGACTCAGCGAAGGGGCTTTACTAGAGGAGGTTAGTCCTCAGGTAAGCGGAGTTGTGAAGGTGTTTCCTCTGCACCGGAAGTTACTTAGAGATCTGTAGTTAGGGGAAGACGACAAAATTTTCCCTCGTCGACTGCTTCTAGTAGGGGTTCCTCAACAGACCCAGGTTTTGGTGCTCCAGAGTGTTCTCATTGCTCTGGACATCATTAGGGTACTTGTTGGAGAGGTACTGGCGCGTGTTTCTGATGTGGTGGTATTGATCATCTGATAGCAAATTGCCTTGTGAGACAGTCTCACAAGCTAGTAGGGAGGCCTCTCATACTCTTGCTGGAAATAGAGGACGAGGTAGAGGTCGTGGAGGATCTAGTCAGATCAGGTCTAATCCGAGTACTCATTCAGAAACTGTTGATCG
>JAOQMS010000008.1:36533951-36567930 GCA_027563885.1 Erythroxylum longipes | reverse complement strand
GGTATTCAGGTTGAAAGGGATAAATGGACTAGTCGACCACCATCGTAGTAGTCGACTGGTCTAAGAGCTGAGCTAAGCCCAGAAAAGGGGAGTTTTGAGAAGACGATCCGACAATGACAAGTCCTATGATTTTCTAAAGGTTAGACTCCGGAAACGGGGCACAACAGTTGTTTCAGTATCAGAGCAAGCAAGAGTTAGACTCTGATAATAGGGTCTAACATAATAAGTGTGACTTTTCATGAAAATATACTTAGGAACAGTTACAGAGTCTGAAGGACCAAAGAATTACCAATGTGTGTGTGCAATTGAAAAGGGTAAATAAATTAACACTTAGATCTCGATTAAATTGTATATTTGGTTCAAAGCCCCTAGACATAGATTTTGCATATTAATGATTAGATATAACTTATATAATTGTGTTCAAGATTAAATTTCTTTCATGAAGTCGAAGCCATTGCCTCGGTTTTGCATTGTGTTTATTATGTGTTGTGTTTTTTTTTTGTTTTGTTTGCTTGAGGACAAGCAAACATTTAAGTATGAGGATTTGATAGTTGTCATTTACATTGTGTTTTAGGGTGTAATTTGTTAGGCATTTAGTGTGAATTTGAGTGTTGAGTGTGTATTTAGGTTTTAATTGTGTTAATTTGTGTGTTTAAGTGTTTTTATGGGTTAGTATGAGTCTTTGAGCTTAATTGTTATATTTTTGAGGTACCTTGATGTGTTTGTTAGTGTTTCAGGGTAAATAGCAAAGAACGGAGAAGTTGCGAAGAGTTTCAGGCCAAAAACATAGCCTATAATCTTAGCACAACAGGCCACGACCGTGACAGAGAAAGACGAGCCAGGGCAGCTAGGCCACGATTGTGCATTTTGGGTAAGGTCGTGACAGAGAGCTTGGATCCAAGCCACGATCATGTACTCAGGGCCACGATCATGCACTCAGGGCCACGATCGAGACAGGCAGGGCCACGATCGTGGCCTGCGTTGGGCTAAAGCAAAAACTCGAATTTCACAAGATTGTTTGGACCGTTTTGACCATGAATTTAGCCTAGAGCGTCCAAAGTATAAATACATCATTATAAGACAGATGCAGTAGTCTAGAGAGTCGTGCAAGAGAGCTGTCACATCATCCAATTTTAAGAGAAAACCTAGAAAGAAATCGAGAGATTGAGGAAGGAGACGAAGGAAGAGAGACACAGAGACGAAGCTAGATGCGACGTACTTCCCAGAACAGGTGGTTTCCCATTGTCACTGCCTCTGCAAATTCCATTCCCGACAGTATTTTTTGTTTATTCAATTTTATTAATGTATGAAATTGCAATATTCGTTAAGAATAGGTTGTGTTGAATGTTGAGTTTTGTCTACACTCACCGTCAGGTTTTTAATTCTTGAGATTAATAAAGTTTAATTGATTGTGTTATTGTTGATTTAATTGTGATTCAATCTCTGTTCGTAATAATTCGGCAATAAACTTAGAGGGTGAGCTGAGTGAAAATAATCAATTTGGGCTAACGAGAGTTAGGTAAATTGATAGATAAGAATTGGATCAAACCGGTAGAATCGTGTAACGAGAGATCGAGCATAGGTTCCCGTTAGGTTAATAGACAATTTTAGAACTATTTTAGGTTGTAGGTAAATTGTGAGTCGAGAGATCACAATTCTATAATTTAATTTAGTGATCATTAGTTAAGGTTAAGGATTATAACGAGAGAGAGAGTAATCTACCCTAGAATTATCTAGACCCATTAATTCGATAATTGCATAATTAGTTAGATTTTCATTAGCTTCGAATTAAAATCCCCTCTCTCTCACTTGATAGCTTCTAGGTTGATTTTCGGATTGGGTTGTGTGATTTTGCTATTTTGTTGATATCTCTGCATTTCAATATTCCTAATTGATTGTTTCATTGATTTATTTCCTGCATTAGTTTATTTCTTTTGAATTATTGTAGTTTAGTACGACCTTAGATTTTAGGGCTAGGATTCCTTCCTCGTGGGATCGATACCTTAGGTACTACGCGAACGACCCGTGTGCTTGCGGAATTTACCAAGGTTAATAAATATTCAAACTTAGTGTGTGTAACCTTGCGAACATCCATTTACCTACGTACACTAGTTTATAATTGTTAGCATAAATGGAATAATTGGAATTAATTTGTTAGAATATTGCATACAACTATAATTGATGCAGTACAACCAAGATTTGTTATACACAAATTATTAGTTTATCAAAGGTTAAACCGATTCATAGAATAGTAAAGAATCACTAAAATCAAAAGAATACTGCAATAGTAAAATATAGAAATACTTTTAAACTGCTAAGTCCAATATAATTTAGCTTGTGTGAGAATTAAAACAAATACTAATTACCATCAATTTGAAAACAAGATAATATGAAAGCTCAAAAATTATAGTCTTGGTGAATGCCTGCTCAAACAACATCACACACAACCACCCGACAAGCCTTTGAAAATGAAAATTTCTACACAAGGCTTAGTTATTATATATTCACTTATTTAATAGCATCACACTTATTCTTCCAAATCATTATTATTCAATCTACCATACGGATTAGGGATGACAATGGGTTGGCTTAAGTCTGGCTTGAGGCCTAATCGGGCTTATTAGATTTGAAGCCTGGTAGAGCCAAAGTTGGGACGAATGTCTTAATTTTTTAATTTTAATCGAAATTTATTTATTTAATAATATAATATGAAAATTTCAATTGATTAATAAAAATCAATCAATTGAAATTTTCTAATGAATGAATATATAAAACGTACATATATTGATAAAATGAATAAAATGAAACCAAATTCATTAGTGAAGGAGGATAGGATTATAGAGAATAAAGATTATATATAAAGTGATCAATTCAATTAATTAAAATTACGAATTTTAAATGATTAACAAAAATTGAGATTTTGTAATGAATGAATATATAAAATGTTCATATATTGATAAAATGAATAAGATGAAACCAAATTCATTAATGAAGGAGGATATGACTATATGAAATGAAAAAAAAATTATATATTAAGTGATCAATTCAATTAATTGAATTTATAAATTTTAATTGATTAATAAAAATTGAGATTTTATGATGAATAAATATATAAAATGTACATATATTCGTAAAATGAATAAGAAGACACTAAATTCATTAAAGAAGGAGGATAGTATTATAGAAAAAAGATTATATATAAAGTGATCAATTCAATCAATTGAAGTTACGAATTTTAATTGGTTAATAAAAATTGAGATTTTAAAATGAATGAATATACAGTGCGTACATATATTCAAAAAATGAATAAGATGAAACCAAATTCATTAACGAAGGGGGATAAGATTCTAGGAAATGAAAAAAAGGTTATATATAAAGTGATAAACTCTTAATATGATCTTTTATCTATTACATAAATCCACATATCTCTTTAAATAAGAGGTTCCATCTTTTGAACTCTAAGCCAACATCTTCTGACAATACTTACATTCGCCTTTTTCTACTCCATCTATTGATCTAGTCTTATTGAAGTGATTCAAAACTTCACTTTTCAATTAACTTAGACTTCTAACCTCACGTGGTTTAGGACTAGAAGTTTCCATTTCTATCTTTGGTACATATTACAACTCTCCACTAAAGAAATATGCTCATCCAACTGAAAAATCAACATATAAATGTATATGTTATTCATAATCATAATTAATAATTCATAAACATGAGAACATAAATCATAATCATAGATTTAAATTTTATCAATGACTTATACGGTCATATACTATAAAGTTATGTGAACTTACACAGTCACATACGGTCACATAGTGACTGTATAACTCACCGAGATCATGTCACACAACACATAGTGTATGTGTTTTTATGGACTTACTGTGAAGTTTTAAGAACTTACACTGTCATTACGTGCCCATTTATGTGACCGTTTAAGTATGATTAAGTGACATACATGGTCACATACATGTTCGTGTATATGGTTGTGTAAGTATACAAAAAAATTACAGCGACTTAAATGGTCAAATACGCACACGACCATATACGTGAAGTGTATTTTATCATATAAATCACTATAAGGTTTTTTACATACTTACATGGCCACATAATCGAACATGTATATGATTGTATAGGTCAATTAATCATACTTATATAGTCACCTAAACATGCAACTATGTGAGTTCTTAAAACTTCACATTCACTTACACAGTTATATACACGCCCATGTATGTGACTTTGTAAGTCCACAAAAACACCCCCCAGATGGAAACAATCCCAAAAATTCCAATATTTTGCAAATTCAATCTTAAATCAAAAGATTAAAAACCAAAATAACATGAGGAACTTTACCTTGGTGGGTGGGTTGTGAAGAAGCAAAACAAGATGACAACAAGATAATGGGGAAGTGGCATAGTATGGTGCGACGAAAGGTTAGAAGACTAGGCTAAGAGAGATAGAGAGAATGAAGTCTAAAGAAGGTAAAGGAAGAAAAGGTACGGAAAAGGTTAACTTAGTGTAAAACAATGTTGTTTTACACTTCGCTTAAAATGATGTTGTTTTACACTTCGTTGATTTACTTTATTAAAAACAAAACTGCTTATCATAAAACGATGTTATTTTGCTTCTAGTGTAAAATAATGTCTTTTTGCTTCGTTAGAAATGAAAGAACTTAGCATAAAATGATGTCATTTTGCTTGTAAAACAAAATGATGTCATTTAAAACCCAGTTGATTGAGTTTGCCCAGGCCCAAATGCCATCCTTAGTAGGGATGCTTTATGCCTTTCACTTCTAAATAACTTAAGAAACTACAAATAAAATTTTCAATGGTAGGAGCACATTCAATTCACCTCTTATTGCAAAACATATGCTTGACTAAATTCAAGAAGTAAATTTAAGTCACTATTTTTGTACATGTTCTATTAAAAGATGTAACTTAAGTACTAAGCACACATAATGAAAAAGAAGCTCAACTGAAAAGATAAAACTTAAAGAGTACCTTTGGAGTGGGAATTAGAAGCTATTTTACATGTATTGGAAACAGTTTAAAATTAGTTTAGTGAGTTACGTAAGTAAATATTTTGAACCATAATTTAACAAAATCTGTTAGGAAGTAAGATATAACACGATCTTCAAACATTAAATCTTTATACACGAATCCTTAATAAATTTATCATGCTTTACATATGCAATTTTTTAAGGCAAAAGACTCATAATCCCATTGGAGAATGCAACATTATAGATAATTATCAAAAACTTTATTGAACTCCAGGGCACAACAATAACTTACATTATGACGCCTATTCATATTTACACAAAGAAAAATAAGGAATTCATTGATATAACATAAATTAGAAGACATAAATTAGAAGAGAAAGACTTACTAAAAAAATATGCTAAAGAGTTTGAATCCCATGCAGATATCAAAATTTTCATAAAATGCATTTTAGTTCATCATTACCAAATAAGAAATAAAACAAGTGAAAAGATGGGTACATCAACTTAACGTAATTTGAAGAAAAAGAAAAGCGTACAATATATGCTAGAATAACCCACCCCAAAAGTGAGACAAATATAATAAGATCTTTCTTTGGGTAAAAAATAATTAAAATATAACAAGAATATGTATTGATATGGAATTAAAAATTAAAGTCTATAGAAAGCTTTGAGGGAATTTATAAATAGCTTGAAAAATAATAATAAATAAGTACAAATTAACATTCAGGATCAAGTTGATTAAAATATCTGTTGAAATAACAACAACAACAACACCCAATATGAATCCCGCTGAAAAATTTCTATTGTAACAAAACTACAATAAAATAAAGGGGATATACTTTATAAGACTGAATGAATAGATTGCTAACAAGTAAGACAAATTGCTAGCAGTAACCTATGCAATGACAATTTATAATTATGTCTAACTACATATTCTCAGAAATAAAGAAACAATTCATATTTGCATGTGCATAAACGAATTCAGCCATGAATCTTCCAAACACACACTAAAAATGTATGAAAGCATTTGCAAATAAATTGAAATCGAAGAAATTTGTTTTTAAAAAAAGATGAGCTTACATCTGATCATGAAAAATAATGGGTTTACAAGGACTAATGACTAACCAACCAACACAAATGAGGACCAACAAAGAAGAACAAAAACAACGGCCAATGAAGACGAATGAGAACAATGACCAATAAAGATAGACAAGGATTATGCATTTTAGAAGTTTGTGATCTCCAGATGAATGAGGATGTAGACAAAATGGATATTGGGATTTCCTTATTAGGTAAAGTAAAATTGGGTTAAGTTAGATAGGTTATGGTTAATCGGGTAAGTTATGGGTAATTTGGTTTAGGTTATGAGTTTGACTTATTTGCTTAGTTGGCTAAATTTTGCCACTTGCATAGCTACAAGTCATGTATAACTAGGCTTTTGTTAGCCACATCAGCCAATTAATAGCGAAACTAGCGTTTTCAACTCAGTTGTTAAGGTTTATAAAGGTTGGACACTCAATTAAAAAGAACAATCCTGACACTGGATTGAAAAAAGATTCTAAATGGTTAGGCACTTTAGGAATGGTTATCCTCAATTAAAATAACAAAAAATTTTAATCTTTAAATTTGCCTTTGCCAGTAAACTTTATTATCACTCTCACTTTTGTAACAATAAAATATACCTCTTATATTTCTTCTTATTCAAAAATTTTCTTCTACAACTCCTTTGATTAAAAGTCTTCATGTATATAATTTTTTAAAAATATAGTTTTACTATACAAAATTATATTATGAAAATTTCAAAGGAAGATACCCATAAGAAAATAAGGTTTGACATTATTTATGGTTATACTAATAATATTTAAACGATAAATAATCATGTTAAAATCATTGATATTTATTATAACTAGTGTGCCTTACTTTATTTATCGATTATATTTGATGTTTCTAATATGATTTGTTCATCAAAGTTCTATTTGCGTATAGTTCATTAAATGACCAAGTATTATTGTCTAGTTACCTTCCTTAACATTGTTACCAATGTTAACTTAAATTGTTCCATATGCCTTTATGAATGCTCTTTAACATTTACATGATGTTGTTATGAATAAAGAGCACTAAGAGATTGAAAATTTTAATTGTAGCAAAAGAGATTACATTTCACTTTAATTTTTTAAAACGATGAATAATCAAGAAATAATGTACCTTAAAATTTATATATATTACTCGAATGGAATTTGTCTTTTAATTCTGAGTTTGTGGCTTATCAAGCAGTTTATTAAAAACACTAGGTTTATCAAAAAAACACAAACTCTAGGTTGTTGGTTTGTCATATGGTTTACTCAATGCACCTAGTCCATCTAAAAGTAGAAACACAATGATACTTGTAAATGTCACTTGGATCCACTCGACTTTTACTTATCAAATAATTTATTTGAAGAGTATCATTTACGAGTTATTATGTACACATGATAATTATCTGATACATACTAAAAAAATAGCAACTTTGGTTCCACTAATATGAAAAAAATAAAGTTACTATGGTATAACTTTTTAATATCATAATTGGTCATTATAAATTTGATATCTTTTATTATAAATTTAAATAAAATATTAATAACTAATAAAACGTAAATAAAATCAAACATAGTCATTTATATAACTCTATCTTTATGATCTATATATATATAGAATAAATTATAATGAAAGTCAATATGAGTTTTATATATAATAGCTTTTTAAGGTTACAAACCTTAATAGTCAACATACCCGAAATGATACTTGTAAAGGAATAGTAGGGATTAAGACGATTGATACTACTAAAGAGAGGTTCTCAAGTACTAATTCTTTTGGATTAAGAATTTATGTTTTAATAAAGTTATTGTCTCTATAAAACTCTAATTAGAATAATTAATGTCTTAGTTAGGTATGTTACTTTATGCCGTACAACCAAATAGTTAGTTATAATTTTATGACATAATTATTCAAAGGCATTCTTTATCTTATAAATATTTGTTTAATTAAATAATATAGAAGATAAAGTCTATATAATGAATGTACACTGCAAATGAAATTATGTTGAGATCATATTATATTAATATAATCCTTAAATTATTCCTAGTTATTAGTTAATTAAGAATAAGCATTAATAGAGTATGGAAAGACTAGTACAGGTTATGCTTCTTCTATATGAAAGAAGTAGTCGATCTTATAAACTAAAGTGCTAAGATACTTTAAAAAATGTGTGAGTGCTTTCTAAAGAGCAATTTTATTGAACTGACCTAATATGATGATTCCATTTAGAATATTAGTTGTATATCTATGAAAATTCTCATTGTGATGATTTTATGAGTAATTCTTTGTATTGAGATCTCCAAAGCATCTCATATAGGAACTGAAATATTTTAATACTAGTTATGACTTATTCTTGTCAAAGGATAGCTTAATCAATAGTCATTAGATATATCATAAATTATATAAAGGTCAATGACTAATTAATATAGGATTTATTACCCCAAGTGATTACAGAGAATGCTTTGTTGTTTTCAATTAGTATTGATTCAAGAAATCTTTAATCCAATTGGAATGACACTTTGAAAAGAGTTTTTGAGTATCATTAATTGAATCATTTCTAATGGTAGAGAGCTAATGTGATTAGAATCAAATAAAGTAGACACTAATTTCATAGTCTAAATCTAATCAGAACATTATATGATAAAAAAATTGAATTATGAAAAATTATACATAAAAGGTTAACATGCTTAATATTTTGGTGGTTATAATACATTGCTAAACGCTAATTTGATTTTAGTGTAGTTGATACTAATTGTTAGTGAACCAAATTTCTTAGACATAGGTTAGGTTTGAAAAGAGTTCTCAAAGTTAGAAAAGTTATATATCTATTATGCAATATTACTATTAATCTCCATTAGAGGATTTTATGAACAAGTTTAAAAGTATGTTAATATCATATATATGATAAAAATATAAAAATTTTAAGTTAAATAATGTTTCATAAACTTTAATAGCAACATGTAAGATGGATGTCAACACCATAATAGCACAATGCAAATAGTTTTATGAAGTAGACTTGAAAGGTAAAACACCTCAATGAAATTGCATCACTTAATTTAGCCTATTAAAATTATAAGCATGAACTATAATTGAAGGCATTAACTTAGGAGTGATAATAGTTGTCATTAGAAGAAAAATGATTGTATGAATTTTCTTGTCTATATAAGATAAAATAGGAATTACATATATTTTTAATTCATATTTATGAGTATTTGATACTAAATTTGGATTCAAATTTATTACAATATTTAAGGGATGATAAGAAATAGATTATTGAGTAAAAGTAGTTGATTCAAGTTTATACAAATAGTTTATATATGTTGGATTAAAGGAGATTTATGTTTAGTATAAGTGGTAAGAATACAAAGTAGATAACTAAAACTATCTTTTTATACCATACTAGTTAGATCAATATATTGAGAATCATAAATTCCATACCAGGATATGTATATCTTATAATTATGAATCATATGGTACTTATAAAACTATTTAGGTTGAAGGATGACTAAATCAACCTTTGGTGAAAGGGAAATTATGGTATTGAAGTGTTAGATCTTATACAAATGATGTAGTGGATGGAATAACAATTCATAAATGTATGAATACTTGTATTTTATTAAATTTACTAAAGAATTAATATGATAGATTTATATTATTAAACTAAACACTTCGATGAGATCAATACAGCGAGTTTAAAATTTTATTGGTTATTTATAGATCGTGAGGTTCTCTAATGAATAACTTTACAACTAAATTCTATAATAGTATAGTTTTATGTAAGGGGGAGTGCACAATATGAAATGTTATATAATGTCATATTTATTTGTTCTATAACTATACTTGGTACAATAACTTAATTTCAATAGTTTCAATTAAATTAATTACAAAAATTCCATGTTATAGGTGAAATATAAGATTTTGAAAGAGTCAAAATATGATTTTGGGATGTGATGCTTAGTTGAAACATATATTATCCAACTAGTTTATAAACAAAATTGGATAATAAAAGGCTATGATACATCCAAAAGGGTTGATATCATCTTACAAATCCTATTGAATAAATTGTTTATTTTAATGTGTACTTATAGGAAATTGTTTCTCAAAATAAATACTGGATAAGTTCAAAAAGCTCAAATCTTATGACTATACGTGAAATTACAACTAATGCCTTTATTAATATATTTGACGTATAATTGAAATTTACTAGATGTTAAAAGATTAACTTTCATGAAAAATTCAAAAAGTTTATTTCAGAAATGAGTGTGTATTTATCATGTCTATAAGAAGGTTAGTCGGAGTATAGTTGTCCTCTTCAGTGGGAGTACGTAGATGACATTCTACTCATAGAGACTAATAATTCATGTTGTTTAATTATTGAAGATATGATAGTCTAAGAACAACTTATATTAGATGTAGAAAGATAATAACTTAATTATGGGAATTAGACCTGTAAAGATATATAGAAAAGTTGTTTACTTATTCTAATATAAATATATAGATAATATACTAAAGGTGTTTAAAATTTGAGATATATGATATTTATGAAGTATTAAAAATATCTTTTCTATGCATGAATTGATATTTGAGTTCAAGGTCATGTGGATATTAAATTCAATTTGATAGAAGGAATTCCTAGTTAAGATATATTTTACTTAGAATAATATTATTTTGAGTTAGAAATGTTCCACTATAGGATCAATTGCTAATTAAGCCATAAGTCATTTTTTATTTAGTATAAATGATTACATGGAACAAGTTCTTTAATGAACTTGATATTGTTTCTTGCATTATTGAAGCAGTAATGTACTATAAAATATTAAAGCCATTAGGTATGAAAAGGATCCAAGGTCAAACATCCAAATATGTATTTAAACATTTTCTCTTAATTATGATGATAATTGAGATGAAAGTTGTAAGATTTAAGCAAGTGCTCATGATTGAAAATCTTGTAGAATTGTTTTATTAAACCTGTCCCAACAAAATATGATCATCATATAGTGCTATAATATAAGATACTTAATTAATTAGGTTAGTGCAAGTAGGAGATTGTTAGTTTATGCCTTATAGCCAATATATTGTATGTAATTTTATAATATAATTATTTAAAGACATTATTTATTTATTTAATTGATGTGTAAAACAAAGTTTATAATATAAATGTACAATGCAAATGAAATTATGACAATATCATAATTATGAGATTCATATTGTATTTGTGTATTATCTCTAAATTATTCCTAGTCATTGTTTTATTGGGACTGGACATTAATAAAGCGCAAAATGATTAGAATATGTTATGTTTCTTCCTTATGAAGGAAGTAGTCGATCTCATAGACTAAAGTATAGAAATACTTAAACAAACATACTAGTGCTTGTTAAGGAACACGTTCAATGAATTGGCCTGATATGAGAATTTTATTGAAATATTACTTATTATTTTTGTGATGATTATATAACTGATCCTTTAACTTGAGATATCTAAAGTATCTCATATATAGATTGCTATATTTTAATACTATTTAAGACATATCCTTGTCAAGAGTAGTTCAATCAATAGTTATTGGATATGGTATGAACAATATAGAGGCAGTCAAGTGATCAATATACGATTTATCACACTAAGTTGATTAAGTAGAATGTTCTATTGTTCTAAATTAGTATTACTTTGTAAAATCTTTGGCTAAGATAGAATGACATTTTGAAAATAGTTTTCGAGCGTTATTAATGGAATCTGTTATTAATGATGGAGAACTGGGATGATTAGGCTCAAATAGAGCATACACTAATTTCATGCTTTATATCTAATTGGAATATTGTGTGATGAAAGATTGAATTTTGTGAAAAAATTATGCCTAAAAAGATTAATAATTTTTTTAAATATTTCTAATACTTGAGCGATCATAAATCGTTGCTAGGCATTAGTATTGATCTATGAATATAAATTATTTAATTAGAGAATTAAAGATAAACTAAAAGAGTTTAATTTATCTAATTCTAGTTATAATTTAAGTTATAATTATATTTATTGTCAATATATTTAAGAATCTAATAGGTCATACACAAAGAATGACATAAGAGAGAAAAAGTAATTTAATTTAATTGGATTTAATTGTAAATTTTGAGAAATTTTAAAGTTTAAATATAAGATATTTAATAAATAAAGATTAATATGAGATATTGAGTCTTATTTTGGGCCCAATTAGAATTAGTTAGAATTAAGTATAATTCTAACTAAGCTTTAATTAAAACTAAAAATATATTTCAATTATATTACTAAAAAGTTCAAATCTATAATATGGCGTAAGCTTTAAAGAAATTAGAATTTCTTACTTACTCATCTCAACACTATTTATGAAGCTTTCTTAACATTTTTGTGTGAATAGTGTTAGAAGTCGAATATATTTGTAGTTACAATAGTTGCAATAAACTAGTTTGGGGAACTTTATAAAAATTTTTATAACAAGTGACAAATTATAATTTATTTTTATTATGTTTCATATATTGATCAAGTTATAAAATTTAAAGTGGTCTTAACTTTTAGAAAATTGAACAAAATTTTTTTGTATATCTTCCGCCACACGCAAGATTCAATCTCTTTCCAATTTTCTAACTGACATTACCTTATACCATTGAAATATAGAAAGATGCATATATGTTAGCAATAAAACATTAAAGCCTTTCTTCATTAACTGTCGAGGAATCTAATTTTCCTTAAAATAGGGTTGTTTCAAACATCACCGAATTATAAATGATTTTCCTTGTAATAATTGATTATGACATTTTTTCTTTGTTACTTTGTCAATCTCGGCCGACAACGGAGTAGGAAGGATTGTGACAAACAAAGACCATCACAGGCACTGACACAAATACAACACGATATATACACACACATACTTTCTGACATAACATTAGCTTATAAATACAAATTCCATGCTTAAGAGGCCACTTGTTACGTTGGAAAATCTTTAAAGTGTATTTTTAGTTAAAAGTTTAATTGAATCCTTCAATTTTGAATGTAGTTAATACAATATTAACTTCTACAATTAACACTATTCACACGAGATTATCTTAAATATAAAGTATAAAATTAACTTTCAAGTATTAGATAAGAGTTTAATCGCTTGTTCAATAACAAATTTGATGAATTGGATCGCAAGTCAAATTGTTACTTTCTCAAAAGATCAATAAATAAAATAATTTTTTGTTTAATGATATGATTAAAACTACTTTTTAAAGAAATTTATCAATATCTTTTGAAAATTTTATTGATATAATTGTATTAGAAAATTTTAAGAAAATAAGATATCACTTTTGTTATAATACTTTTATGTGTATTTATTTTATGAATTGACAATATGGAAAGGTAGACATCTTAACTTGGGAATACATCATCCCATTCCATTGAATTGCTAACTAGCATTTCTTGGAATTATTCGTATGGATCATGTCTCCTTAAATGCATGTTTCTAATTACAAGATCTGAACAAGGAGTGAGGGATCGTGAGGCAGCATTTCATCAAATGAAAGTAACTGATTGTGACAATGATTTACTAGATAATCTTATACATTCTGTCAATCTGGTGTAGGCAATTCCAGATAAATCTCACCTATCACTACTTGGGTGACAAAAAATACGTTAAGACAAGTTTACAAACTATAATGTTTTTACCGAGAAGAAGAAGAAGGCAAATTTAAAACTTTCAAATGCTTAAAAACCGCATAGTAGAAATTAGGAAATTTAAGAGGCTTTATTAATTACTTGTCACTCATCTTCTTAATTAGCATACTATATGCTTTTACTGATTGGATACGCTTTCTTGCCTGAAACGTGCTTGACTTATAAATGGTTAACGTGTTGGAACTCCACTCAATATTTTATTCGTTCAACAAAACACATAATATCGTATCACTTAACATATTATTGTTCATCTTAGCAACTTCACGCGTTGGATTGGCGTTTCCTCTGATTTAGAGTTAAGAGTTAGGTAACTCTAAAAAGATCATCTAGTCTACTAAAAAAGATTGAAACTTCTTCTTTTATTAAAAATTCAAATATCCATAAAATTTGTATGATGTTAATATACTCAAGAAGGGGTAAATAAACAATTAACATTATTATTTTTTCCTAAAATGAGATCATCACACATAAATTTAACAAACCATGAACCAATTCGTTCGTGAGCTTTTCATATTTCAACATGTTCTTTTTGCCTTCTCTAACTATCAAACACTAGACTACACTTACATTAATTTGGCAACTAACAGCAGCTAAATTTGACTTTGTTTCTTAGTTATTATATTCTTTCTGTCTGTTACTGACGTACCAAGACGGTTCTGGTGGTACTGTTATGGAGTAAATATTTAGCTTACAAGATATTTGATAATATCTCTTTTTTCCTTCCAGGGAAAAGACTAATGAAAAATATACCATTAACAATAGATGTTGGTATTGTTAATCGGTAGCACTAATTTAGGTGGGAATGGGATGCGTCAACTACTCAATGTAGAACTATAACATGATACGTCCCAAGTTGGAAAATGAAAGTTGTTCTCACTCTTACGCCAGCTAGCTTTAGGCAATTAATTGAATTCTTATTATACGACACAATGATTAGATTCATCAAGGATTTCAAGATTGTAGGCGAAGAATATGTTAAATAATAGGCCCGTTTCAGAGAAAGTTTAGTGCTTATTTCTGAAAGGCGATTAGGGTACCAAAAGACAACCAAGTTTGGAATAAGCAAATCAACTTTAGAGTGACAGAAAGTGATATTCAATTGTTCAGGATTTGTACACAACGAGTATGGACCCATGTTCATGATACCAAGAATCTCCTGTGTTCCAATCAATCGGATTCCTATCCAAAATAGTAATAGCATCTTAATTAGTTTTCTTCTTTGTCCTTTGTTCACGAGCTTGCCAATGAATAACTTGAAAAATAAGAATAGAGAACTTGGCAAGGATTTGCAATGAATATCTACACTAAATTTGGCTTAAAAGTAGGTTCAGAGTATAATTAGATGTGAATGATTAATAGTAAATCCTGTTGATTGATTAAAGTGATCATTTTTAGCTACAGTTTATTAATTAGTGTCTTTACTTGTTTAAACTCAAGATATGGTAGTATGTTCCTAAACATTTTCTTTCCTTTAAGTTACATACACCGAAAGCTTAATTATGGCTTTCAACAGAAAGAACTAAAAGTTCGTTTAGGTTAATTTGTTAGAATTTTTTTGAATATTGGACAACAATTAATTACGCTTTTATGGTTTTAATAAATTTATGGTTAAGCAAATCAAATTTGATTCGATGAAAAGATAATAAAGTAACCCGATAAAGGATCTAGTTTAATGAGTTGAAGCTTGATGAAGAAAATAGATCCTAATCAGTGTGGGCCGAACTTGAATTGGACTTGTGATGGAGAAGCCCGATATGAATGTTATATATATAAGGTTAAGGTCTCTTACAGCTGCTGAAGCAAATCGTAAGTATTTAGATTCTCTGACCCGTCAAGAGGTTCACATGTTAAGAAAGTTACAGAAAGATGTTAACAATAATCTGATGATCAACTTTTTTAAAGGTCGTCGTAAAAACACGAAGGTTTCGGCTTCAAAAAGCTCGTTTAAAGTTATTAAAGTGAAAATCGGTATTTCTCGTGTTTTCTTTGTCATTCACTTTCACGTTAGATCTTGGAAGTGTAACTGAGGCTCGGGTTATGCACTACACGTGGTATAAGAGTTACTTTGTGATTATGGGAATGAAAATAGTGTTTTTGTCTCCATAAAGAACTCAGAGAAACCAATCCGTTTTTATGTTTTTAATTGCATATGGTTGCTTGATTTCTTGATTGAAGTGTTTAGGTTGAAAAGCAACTTGAAAATGAGCTTCAGGGGAGAGAGAAAAGTGGCACTCTACTATAGGAGAGAGAAAACTGTCGGGCATGTGTGACGGCTCCCCTAAGCCTCATTGAGATAGTGCGTCGGTACATGTACCAGACAGTTGGTTGACATGTGGCGATATAGGGTTAAGACACGTGTTTGGCCGTGTGGCTCATAGGCTAGAGGCGGTGTGATCATGGGTGCTCATCTAGTGCTTGTATCACACATACTTGATGCATCCAGAGCACACGCCCTCTAGCCATACGTACTGCTGACGTCAACGACTGATGCTATGCTGGCGTCAGTCCACAAAAAAACTAAAATTATCAGAATTCACTAAATTGTGCCTCGGGTCATTTTGGGTCACTTTTAGGGTCTTGTGAATTCATAAAGTAAGTTTTTAAAATTTTCTGAATTTATTACATTAGTAATAATTAAGGTTTAACTTCAAAAAAACCAAATTAAGGTTTTTAAAGCCAGTTTTGAGTGAAATTTCATGCTTTGGATTAGAAATAAAAAAGTTAGATATGGTTTTGGAATCTTATATGGTGTATTTATTGTTTGGTATTGCATTATTATCACTCTGATTGAGATTTTTCTGTTATAAAGTCTCAAATAAAGTTAGTTGATGATGTTTTCAGCACTAGTATGTGACAATGAGAATGTGCATAAGGATTTGCATTTATTGATGACACATTGTCATATATTATATGCCCATAAGAATGTAAGGATAACATAAAGGTGTATCCTTTGTTTTTGTGGATCCCTTTAAGTACTTATGAGAATATAGTCACTCTAGTGACCTTTTAAGTAAATATTTGAATTGTTTTCTTACATGTTTGGGGATGTGTTTGGTCTTATGTTTGGCTATTTTGCCCACAGGTATTGGCCTTATATAAGATTTTGTTATGTACATAAAGGCATTAAATGGAGGAAGCCATTACTTGAGTGAGCTATTCACCCACAAGTGGTAGTGTCATAAGATTTAGTGGTGTGTACTCTAATTGCTTTTTTATGGAGGTCTTATCAGCATGTATCATACATTCAGCCTATAGGTATTTTATAATACATGTGATAAGATTCTTAGTACAGATACTATTTATGGCGTTGATTATCACTATTATCCTAAATTAGTGTTGGTCATTATATTGACAACTTCTGCAATCACCTTTTCTGTAATTAATAACAGTGCACGATTGAAACCTTGACCGATTTCAACTTTAAGAAATGGAAACAAGATGTAGAGTTTGTGTTAGAGGTGACAGAAATTAACATGGCCATGATTAGGAATAAGCCATCTGTACCTACATCTCTCAGCTAAGAGGTTAAGAAAGCAGTATTTACATCTTGGGAAAGTTCAAACAGGATGTGCTATTTGTCCATTAAGAGATCAATCCTAAACTATCTGTTAAGTGGACTTTTACAAACAAACATTGCAAAGGACTTCCTGAATAATGTCTCCTAGAGGTATAGGGTATATTCCAATCTAGAGATAAGTATCCTAATGAAATAATTATTCTCCATAAGGTATATAAGAGAAAGGGGAGTAAGGGAGTACATTATCTAAATGATCTACCTCCAAAGTAAGTTAAAGGTGTTAAACATCATCATTCTTGATGGCTGCATTGTACACCAAGCTTTGAATACGCTTCCTTCAGAGTTTGGTATTATGGTTAAGATGTATAATTCACAGGATAAAGCTTGGGGCATCAATACTTTGATTTCCTGATGCATTGCTGAAGAGGAGAATTTAAAGAACACTGCTCATACGTCTCTACTAGTAACCAAGGGAAAAGAAAAGGTAAAGCCCCAGAGGTTTGAAGGTAAGAAATCTAAATTCTCTCCTTATATGAGTATTAGTCAATCTAGCATTACTAAAGATCCTATAGATGTTAAAACTATAAGATGCTTCTTTTATAAGAAGCAGGGACACAAAAAGTTCGATTGCCAAAAATATAAGTCCTGGAAAGAACAATAGGAACTGTCAAGTAACTCTTTGGCTTGTATGATCCAATGAGTGTAATCTTGCTATAGTCACATCAAGTTCATAGTGGCTAGATAGTGGAACTTCTAATCATATTGCCTCCATAATGTAGGGGGTTCCCATATAGGAGAATTATAAATAAAGAGGAGGAAAAACTGATGATTACAATAATGAATTAGATTTTGTAATGTTTATAAGAGATGTATGTTTGAACCTTGATACATGGTTTGTACTCATTTTACATGACATATTTTATATACCGTCTTTTATGTGGAATTTGATCTTTGTATCAGTTTTGGACAAAGAAGGTTATAGTTTGTCATTGATGGCTCCGTTGTACAGTTATCTTTTAATGCAAAACATATTAGTAAAGCCTTTTTGTCATGTGGTCTGTATAGAATGTGTCTTGCCCCTCATGAGATGATGCTTCTTTATATATTATTGAACAAGTTAGTAGAAAGATCCCTCAATAAAAGATAAGTCATACATATTATGGTTTAAAATGTTAGGCCATAGTTCCAAAGATAAAGTTGAGAGATTGATTAAGAAAAACATTCTCACAAAAACATTCTCACAAAAAGGGATCAACTCATGCTTCTGGCATGCTAGATCTCATACATACAATTATTTGTTAATCTTATACAGTTACATTGTGTAATTCTAAATATTGTCTGACTTTTATTGATGACTATTCCTATTATGGTTATGTATTCTTATTTAAAGAAAAGTATGAAGTTCTTGAGAAATTCAAAATCTTTAAGGCTGAGGTTGAGAACCAATTGGGAAGGCCTATCAAGATTATCAGATATGATTATGGAGAAGAATAATATGGCAAACATGGGGTATCAGGACAAGAAAATGATCTATTTGCTAAATATGTGGAATCATATGGAATAGTGGCTCAGTTCACTATGCCAGGTAGTGTAGAGCAAAATGGTATAGATGAAAGGCATAATTGCACCCTAAAGGATATGATGAAGTTGATGTAAAGCAGGACTAACCTACTTAATTACCTTTGGGATGAAGCCATAAGACCACCTTGTACATACTCAACAAAGTCCTAGTATATACTCAACAGAGTCCTAAGTAAATTAGTATCGAAGATGCCATTTGAACTGTGGAAAGAGTGGAAGCCTAGTCTTGCCCATATTCATGCTTAGAATTGCCCTACTGAAGTATGTTTATATAATCCTTATTAAAATAAGTTGCGTTATCATTCTAGTTATTGCTATTTTGTTAGATATCTTGACCACTTTAAAGGGTATATATTTTAATATAAAGACGAGGGGTATAGAATTGTTGAATCACAAATAACTAAATTTCTAGAATATGATGTCTATAATGATGGTGGTCCTTTTCATCCTTTAGATGATAGTAGGATGGATACTATAGTTATTTCATATCTATCACTCATACAGTTAGAACTAGTGGATCATCGTATTATTATAGGAATAGGAACCCATAATTGTGTAAATTGAGGTTCCTGAGGTATAAGAACCAGTTCAATTAAAAAGATCCATTAGAGTGAGAAGACTTGTTGTTTCATCTGATTACTTAGTATATTTCAGTGAACAAGACTATGATATTGGATATGTTATTGATTTTTTAGAAGCTGTTTCTAGACCCCATGTTGATTTGTAGTGGGATGCAATAAAAGACGAGATGAAACCTATGAAGCATAATAAGTTATAGGAGCTTGTTGATTTACCTCAAAATTGCAAACCTATCAGTTGTAAGTGGCTTTTTAAGACCAAGAAGGACTCTTAGGGAAAAGTTGGCAGTTTAAAGCTCGGTTGGTTGCCAGAGGGTTCACTCAGAGAGAATGGATTGAATTTAATGTTACCTTTTCTCCAGTATCTTCTAAGAATGCATTTAGAGTAATTGTGACAATAGTAGCTCATTATAACATGGAGCTACATCATATGGATGTTAAAAATGCATTCTTGAATGGAGGACTTTATGAAGAGGTCTATATGGAGCAACCTAAAGGATTTCAGGATCAAGAAAAGTTTGACAAGGTTTACAAACTGAGAAAATTAATATATGGTTTGAAATAGGCTTCCAAACAGTGGTACCTTAAGTTTGACGATGTTATTACCTATTTTGATTTTGTGGAAAATAAAATTGAAAGGTGTTTGTATTACAAGATCAGGGGGAGCAAAGTTATCTTTCTACTTTTGTATGTGAATGATATCTTGCTCGCATTAAATGACTTGACCATGTTGCATGAGATGAAGTAACTTTTGGCCAAACATTTTGACATGAAAGACCTTGAAGAAGCATCTTTTGTCCTAGTTATTCAGATTCATCGAGACAGGTCTCAATGCTTATTAGGCCTCTTGCAGAAACCATACATTGAGAGAGTGATACAAAGGTTTATTGTAAACCTATAGTAGCACTTGTCTCTCATGGTGAGAGATTGTCTTTGGCATAGTGTCCAAAAAATGATACAGAGAGAGAAGCTATAAAGAATGTGCCTTATTCTAATGCAGTTGGTTTTATTCTAGTGCAATTGGTAGCCTGATTTATGCCCAGGTATGTACTAGTTCAAGCATTGCATTTGCTGTTGTACTACTGGGTAGGTATCTGACTAACCCAAGAATAGAGTACTGGAATGCAATTAAACGGATGTTAAGATATTTAAAGTGAATTAAAGATTATATGTTGACATCCGGAAGGTTTAATGATCTAGACCTCATAGGGTATACAGATTTAGATTTTGTTATGTGTCTGGATGACATAAAGTCCACATTAGGATATATCTTTATGTTAACAGATGGTGCAGTATCGTGGAAGAGTGTCAATCAAACAATAGTGACTTCCTTGACTATGCATGTAGAGTTTCTGGCATGCTATGAGGCTACTCCATAAGCAGTTTGGCTTAAGAACTTGATTTTTAAGTTGTCTGTGGTTGATTCAGTGGCTAGACCCATTTAGTTATCTTGTGATAATCTTTCTGTCGTGTTATTCAGTAATGGTAACAAGAATATCACAGAGACTAAGCATTTGGAGGTCACGTATTTGACCATTAAGGAATTGACATAGAAAGGTGACATTGAGGTGGGACATTTGAGGATTGAGGATATGCTTGTTGATCTTTGACTAAAGAACTTCACCCATTTTTTTTTGGGAGACATGTATGTAGTATGTGTATATTGAAGTCCTTAAAACACTTTTAATTAGGGATCACTGTATTTTCTCCTTGTACATTTGTATGTTTCATAAATAAAGATGATCATCATTTTGCTCTCAATTACACTTGTTGTTATATATATTGTCGTGATATAGGTGAAGTCTTAAGATTGGTGTCTATATTAAGTATTTTAAAAGGTTATTAGGTATATATATATATATATTGACTTTGAGCTTATGTTATTAGGACACATACAAATGTATGTAAATATATGGATTTTGACATGATATACTAGGATATAAATGTTTAATCCCATAAGGGTTTTCTCTAATATAGTTTAACATTCAGTGAGAGAAAAAAATTTCTCTGGTGCAGTTTAGCATAAAGTTCGGAGAAATTAAGACCTACAAACAGAAAGAGGATACATTTTAAATCATACAGGAATTATCTGAGTTTGCCACACTCTATTTTCTTATTTATGTTATTGAGGTATTAGATATGCGTGATTGTATTGGATCTGTGTCATGTATAACACATACATTTGATATTTTTTGGTATTGAAAGTCTTACGGGACGGAATAATGAACTTTTATTATTTGTAGATCAAATGAAATTTTAAACTTGATCGACCTATATATACATTGATTTGTCTTAACCGTTTTTTTATACTGGTTTTTTTAATTGTTACAATTATTGTAATTAATTAGTGTTAAAGGGGGAGAATATTAGAAATTTTCGAAAATTGGACAACAATTAATTATGCTTTTACGATTTTAAAAAATTTACAATTAAGCAAATCAAATTTGATCTGATTAAAAGATAATAAAGTAGCCCGATAAATGATTTGATTTATTTATTTTTTTCGAAAATTAAAAGGATCTGATTTAATTGGTTGAAGTTCGACAATTTTCTCAGTCCCACAATAAAGTCATCGAAAAGTGGCAATTCTCGGCGACTTTCAGGCGGCTTTTCCTGACTTTCGAAGTTCATTTTCAACCTATTTTTCAACTAAACACTTCAATCAAGAAATCAAGCAATCATATGCAATTAAAAATGTAAAAACGAATTGGTTTCTCCTAATTGTTTTTGAAAAAAACCAAAAATCTCCGCCTTCATTCACATAATTTGCTATTTAGTGCAATATGTTAAGGTAAAAAATCATTTTCTGGAACTTGCAGAACAAAGGAATCGTTAAACCTTTATCCGTCTACAAAGAAGGCGTCGGAGTTTTGGGTCTTACCAGAAAATACGTATTTGCGATAGCAAAGGGTAAGTAAGGCAAACGTTTAGTGGACCCCAAGTCAAGGATGCCATGAATCTTTCGTGTTGTCAATTGATTAGATTCCAAGTCCCATTAAATTACACGTAGAAAATGATTTTTGCCGGTTTATGTACGTTTGGGTCCATTTCTTATGATGATAGTCTTTCGTGAAGGTTTTGGCTTACTTAATTACTTTAGTATGGAACTGAAGTGACGTATGCTGGCTTTCAGTTTCAAGTGCAATTCAGTATTTTATATATTTGTTATACTGCTCGCTCGGCCTAGGATCATTAGACAAAGGCAGTGCTCTTGCAAAAATAAAAGTATACCCATGTAATGATGATGATTTAGCACTTAACAAGGCTTCGTCGTCTATCTAGATTCTAAGGTCCATGTTGTTCCATTTCAGAAAGTCCATTTTATTTGCAGAAGAAACGACTGTTTGCTTTAAACCTCGAGAATCTGGACGAGGCCTTTATCGTCTCTCTAAGGTCTATGCATGCTTGCGAACATAAGACTGATCTGCAAATTCACACACAGCTTTGACCCCCCTGTCTAAATTTCAAAAATCAAGCAAATTGTGATATTTGATGGAATTTAAAGAAATAGAATTAAGAGTCTATTGGTGGTTGAATTTGTTTTTTTGTGTCAATTTTCTTTTATCAGTTATATTATGGTATGAAAACGCTCATCTAAAAGATAGCAGTTGCAGGTTCCTCTGTTCTTAAAAAAATAGATAGTATGAAAGTTGTAGAAGTTCACAGAAAGGTCATCAAATTTTTATATTTTTATATTGAAAAATAATTTTAAGACTGATTCAACAAATAATTATCATGAAATCAAGGTTAAATAACTTTTAATTTGTTTCTCCGAAGAGAAAAGTGAACTAAAACTTAGTTTAATACGATACTTTAACTAAGAGGACACGAAAAGTTTTTACATATTCGAATGCATATTCACATTATAAAGGGTCCTAGATCCTTAATTAAATTATGAAATTGAAGAGCCTTACGTCCTCGAAAATCAAAAGCATCGTGAAGAATATATAAAATGTAGAAAAAGTGCTTAGAAAATGAGAAAAGAAGAGGAGAGGGCGTAGAATATGACAATTTTTGAAAAATTTAAGTTATATTAAGGGGTAAAATAGGAAATGCAAATAGTTAAGAGTAAAATTAGAATTTAGTTCCAAGAAGGGTATTTTTTATTAATGAAAATAAATGAGAGTAAAATAAGACTTTTAATAGTTAAAGGTATTTTGGTGATTATATTGGTTAGGGTTGGTAAGATTTTTTTTAATAATTAAGAATAAATTGGAAAAGGAAATAATGTTGGATTATTAAGTGAAATTGAGTTGAAAAATCTTCTTAAATTAGTTTAATAGATTTTTTTAATGTCTAGGTCGAATTAAGGAGTAAATTGAACTATCAATTAGGTGAATCTAAAATTGAGGTAAACATAACCTTAGACTGTACCATTAGAGTAGTTTTTTTTGTTAATAAATTATTATATAGTGAATGGTAGTTTGAATTAGTTATTAATTAAATTCATGTTTAACATATTACAAGAAAATGGATATTTAGTCGAAACTAAAGTTGTCGCTAAAAGTATGAAATTTGGTAACTATTAATTTTTGTGATGATTTTTTCAAGTCGTCACTTGCCTTTACAAATACCTCTGTCACTAATAAAATAGTGACTATATTTAAAATGTTGTTACAATTACTTATGGTTTTTTGTGACAATTGTTTTTGCCACTGAAATCGTTTGTATAAGTGACATAATTGCATGGTCACAATAACATTACTAATTTGTGACGATAGTGTCAACAAAAAAGATATTAATAGTGATATATAAAAAACGTCACAAATATTAATTATATAGAAATGTTATTATGTTACAAACGCTATTATATAGTGATACATCAAAAATGTTACCAACGCTATTATATTATGACGACATTTTCACACTGAAATTATATAAAATTATAAGAGATATTGTTACTTAAGTAAGTCTTATTTGTGAAAGATATTTTATCATTAATATTATCATTTAATAGTGACAAATTATGTTGTCACATGTATTATTATTATTACTGAGAAAAATATAGTCATCAATATTTTTATTAATGGTGTCAATATAATTTCATCACAAATTTAAAATTTGTACCGTATGACATTTTTATCACTACTATGTTTACTATTGTCACAAATAAAATTTTAAATATAACAAATATTTTGAAACTCATAGTAATTCCACACAAGAAAAAAATTAAACACTAAAATTAATTTTTTTTTGTCCTCCAAACTTAAAACTCAAAACAAATAATAGAACTCAAAGCTTTAGAGATTATCCTTTACAGCCCACTACATTGATGACATGAATCAAAACAACTATGGATTAGTATCCTACAAAACAAACAAAAAAATTAATTAGAATATAAAATAATAATATATTAATTTAATAATAAACTATTATAATACAATAATAAATTATCAATTATAGTTACATTATTAGTTGGAGTACTTGGTAAAGACAGATTAAGTAACAAGCTAGGAATCGCTTGGGTATTTGCTAAATGTGCAAAAATTCCTTGAAATTGTTTCAAATCCATAACTTGCTTGTCAAATTTTGTACATTGAGCTTGAATCTCCTCTTCTTGCTTCTTTGATGTTTCATTAAGCCTCACAACTCCATCAACCAATTCACTTTTACATTTCTTTATTGCCTCATTTTTCGCAAGAATCCTACTTTTTTCTTGATATTTTGATGTCGTCCTCTTAACACGTACATTACGTGAGTCGTTTGACATTCTTCCTAAAACACGAGCGAAATGCTCAACCAACGGTAAAGGCACTTATTGAATTGACTCATAATTTACTTCACCCTCTTCTTAAAGTTTATTCCTCATATTTAAATATAAACTAAAATTTTAGCAAAAATTTAAATATTTGTATTTATATATATTATCAAAAATAAAATATAATTTTACTTAAATTTGTATACCATTATTTCTTTTCCATTTGAGGTGTAGACCAAGTTTCATTTGCCTTCATTCTAGTTGCCCTCCAAAGTTGCACAACTTCTGACCATTCTCCAACATCCTTATCTTTCTAGAAAAGAAATAATAAAAAATATAAGTATATAAAAATTTAATATTAATTTTCAAAGTTAATTTAACATTTTATTCACCATTTCATATGCCTTTTGTAGAATTGATTTTGTGATAATGATTGATCCCATTTATTGCTTAGCTCTATTATTTGTGTTCCTTTCACTTTGATCCTATACAAAAAATAAATAATTTATTAGTAATAGAAAATAAAATAACCAAAAAATATTGGAATAACAAAATTATCTTAAATTTTTGTGTCTTCCATTTGTTTGACAATCAACTACTACTAATCTGCTTCATCCACATCAGGTGGGCATTCTTTGTTCCTGAGATAACTTTGATGCATATTCTAACATATAATTTATGTTGAGATTCAAGGTCAGTTCACGTTCCAAAACTCTTAACACTAACATAACTTTGATGCATATTCTAACATATAATTTATGTTGAGATTCAAGGTCAGTTCACCTTCCAAAACTCTTAAAACTAACCACAGAATACGATATTCTAGATCAAAAGATAAAGTCTTATGCATACCCTAGAATTTCTAAAAATAAGTTAAAATAATGACTTCTCTCTTTGCAACAACTCCATTTTTTCATCCCATCATGAAATATAGGTTGCAGAATAACATTAAATCAAAGTCGCATATCAATGTTGATATAAAAAAGAAGTTAATAGCACAAAGCAACCAATATAAATAGCCAAAAAATAATCCTTACTTACCCCCTATAATTTATAAATGCATAGGTGGCGTACGCCAGCCTAAACATGTAAGAACAAGTTAGTATCAAAATACAAACTTCCAAAAAATAAATAGAATATACACTTTAATGAGCTACCCTGAAATTCTTTATCTCACACCGATCATGCAACTTAAGACCAAAAGGGCAAGTCGTCTATCCAAGATAATCTGTTAGATATGTTGAATAAGTCTTTTAGCCGTTGTTATGGTTCCTTGTTTCTAGCCATCTAATTGTTGAAAATCAACAAAGTAGTTTTAGATTTGATTTGATTTACTATTTTTAAGGACTTACGGTTATAAGCCCATCTATTTATATTTACCCAGCACATGAATAAAGTAATTGATTTCCCTCAAACACTACAGCTATTGAAGCATTATTTCTACCATTCTGGTATCAGAGCACTCATAGGATTGATAATATATAGCTGCAGCTAATTAAACACTGAGTGAGTGAGAGTGATGGCAAAATAAAATACGTTTGTGCAACCTTCAATTCCTAAGTTTGATGAGCACTATGACCATTAGGCAATGTTGATGGAAATTTTTTTACGTTTTAAATGAATACTAGAACTTGCTGGAAAATGGAGTTCCGGTTGCACTTGATGGAAAGGAAATTAGTGAGGCGTAGTAGTGTCAAATAGATGAGCAAAAGTTGAAAGAGTTGAAGGAGAAGAATTATCTTTTCCAAGCTCTAGATTGATCCATTCTTGAGATGATTTTAAAAAAGGACACATCTAATGACATACGGGACTGTGACGCAGAAGTATCAAGGTTTGACACGGGTTAAGCGAGCACAACTATAGGCATTGAGAAAGGAGTTCAAGACACTCCACATGAAGGCTAGAGAGATGGTGAACGAGTATTTCACACGGACACTTACGATTGCTAAAAAGATGAAGGCTAATGGTGAAGAAAAAAATGACATAGCAGTGGTGGAAAAGATCCTACAATCTATGGCTCCAAAATTTAATTATATGGTTTGTTCTATTAAGGAGGCGCAAGATACTAGCAGCATGTCTATAGATGAATTGTAAAGTAGTTTGCTCGTGCATAAGCAAAGGATGAGCAACTTAGATAATGAATAAGCTTTGAAGTCAACTCATGAGTGATCTGCGACTCAAGGATAAGGTTATAGAGGTTACCAAAGATGAGGTCACCAATGTGGAAGGAAAAACTTCGACAAATCCACTATTGAGTGCTTCAATTTCCATAAATTAGGGCACTTCTAGTGGGAATATCACAGCAAGGAAAGCAACCATACAGAGGTTTCTAAAGAGATGTTGCTGATAACTAAGGTTGGTGATGAATAGCTCAAGAGTGATGTTTGGTTTTTGGAATCTAGCTGCAACAACCACATGTGCAACATAAAAGAATATTTTGTAGACTTTAATGAGTAATTCTCTGACAATGTGAATCTAGGAAATAACGTAAGCTTGGTGGTAAAAGGGAAAGGGAACATACAGCTGTAGATCAACAATCATGTTTAGGTTATAATAGAAATATTTTATGTTCCTGAATTGAAAAATAATTTGTTAAGTATTGGGCAGCTCTAAGAGAAGGGTTTAGCTATTCTTATTCAACACAACAGCTGTAAGATTTATCATCCTGAGAGAGGTGTTATTATGTACTTTACGATGTCCTTTAATCGCATGTTCAAAGTAGCAACTGTAATCTTAGAATCTCTTTGCTGGGGTTGTCGTTGATTTGGGGTTTTCCTACTCCGATCTGGATTAAACTGTAAACCGTTGTTCCTCTTTCAAGTTTTTCAGATTCCAACGATCCTCTTTAGGACTCTGAATCCAAAGAAGGTGAGCGATAGGGTATTGTTTGATATATTGATACGTGTGGTGGATTTGTACGTTCCTCGTGACAAGGAAACTGACAGGCCGAAAGGTTATGCTTTTGCACAGTCTGAGTCTGAGGAGATCGATGAGCATGCTGTGAAGCTTTTCTCTGGTCTCGTCACTCTCCATAATCGTAATCTAAAATTCGCGGTTTGATTTTATGGCTCTCTCTCTCTCTCTCTCTTTCCCTAATTTTATTGTCAGTTCTTTGTTCTTGCATGGAACTATTTTTAGAACTGATTTTATTCATATCAGTATTGTTTCCTATTGCTTGTATTTAATTAGTTGTCTTATCTAATATACTTACCTAGGTATTAACCCCAACGTTGCCGAGGGGTCTCGCTTTTGGTAGTGTGGAGTTATAGAGTTGTCTCGCTTCCACTTTTTTATTAGTATTTTTTGCATTTTTAGGTAGTATTTGCACTGTTGCATACTAGACACACGTATTAGTAATGATAACCAGAGATCGTATCCAGTGATTAGGGGGCGACATAAGGGGCAACGGCGGGCGGGGGTGCAGGATGTAGGTTTATGTGTCGGTACTTGGAAAGTGGGGACCTTAAACGAGAAATTGTTCGAACTTGTCGATGTATTCAGGAAAAAAAGAGTCAATGTCGTCTACCTTCAAGAAACAAAATGGAAAGGGCAGAAAGCAAAGGAAATTATAGGTTACAAATTGTGGTATTCAGGGAATGAAAGTTAGAGAAATGGAGTAGGAATTATGGTTTTAGAGCAATACAAAGGCAGTATAGTGGCGGTGAAGAGATTTGGGGATAGACTTATGACGATAACCTTAATTGTAGGACTCGAGTCGGTGAATATAGTTTGTGGTTATGCACCCTATGTAGGGTTGGAGGATAGTGAGAAAACAGAGTTTTGGGATAAGTTAGACAATGTAGTAACTACCATTCCTAGAGACCAAAAAATCTTCATCGGCGGGGATTTCAATCGCCACGTCAGCCTAGGGGTCGACGGATACCACAGGGTACATGGCAGTTTTGGCTTTGATGTGAGGAATGACGGCGACAGGGAGCTGCTAGACTTTGCATCAGCATATAACCTGATGGTGGTTAATACTTTCTTTAGGAAGAAAGATGACCACTTAATCACTTTCTAGAGTGGAGGACGAAATACACAAATTGATTACGTTCTTGTACGCCAAGGGGACAGATGCAGTTATAGAAACTGCAGGGTACTCCCAACAGAAAAAGTGACGTCGCAACATCTATTATTAGTTATAGATGTTGCATGGAGAACTAAGACTAAAGAACCTGTTCGAGCACAGCGAGAAAGGATACTCTGGAAAAATCTCAAGGGAGATACGACGTTAAACATTCGAAAGGACATTGCTCCAGTTTGCGTGGAAGAACGCGTAGGGGAGGCAGATCGTTTATCAACAGTCATGTCTACAGCTATTCGTGAACAGGCAAAGGAGTTGTTGGGAGTTACCTCTGGCAAAAGGAGAATGGATAGGGAATCGTGGTGGTGGAATGACGAGGTACAAATAAAGGTTAAGGCAAAGAAGGAAAATCTCAAAAGATTGATGGCAACTACTGATGAGCAAGAGAGAGTCTAAAGAAGGGAAGACTACTGACATGTAAAATTAGAAGCGAAAAAAGCAGTCTCAGAGGTAAAAACAAAGGCCTATAAAGAGATGTATCGTAGATTGGATACTAAAGAAGGCGAACAAGATATATATAAGCTCGCTAAGGCACGTGCCAGAAAGAGTAAAGATATCGACACCTTTAGGCATATAAAAGGAGAAGACGGGAGAACGCTTTAGGGAGATCAAGACATTAAAGACAGGTGGGAAGCTTACTTCACCAGCCTGTTTAATGAGGTGCGACATGAAGGCACTAGTATAGAGAATCGCGAAGAAGAGTGACCCCAGGATATGCAGTGTGATGATGTTAGAAGAATCTTTGAAGAGGAGGTGAAAGAAGCCCTTAGCAAGATGGGAAGAGAGAAAGCAGTAGGCACTGACCAGAAACCTATTGAGGTGTGGAAGTGTTTAAGTGAGGTGGGGGTACAATGGCTTACCACTCTTTTCAACACTATCTTGCACACGGGGAGAATGCCGGAGGAGTAGAGAAGTAGCGTAGTAGTATCGATCTATAAGAACAAGGGAGACGCACAAGAATGTGGAAACCATAAAGGCATCAAACTCCTGAGCCATACTATGAAACTGTGGAAACGAGTTATTGAACAATGATTGCACAAAATAGTACAAGTGAAAGAGAATCAATTTGGATTCATGCCTGGGAGATCAACTATTGAAGCAATCCATCTCTTAAGACGGCTAATGGAGTAATATAGAGAGCATAGGCAGAGCTTACATATGGTCTTTATTGACTTAGAGAAGGCATATGATAGTGTGCCAAGAGAAGTCATTTGGAAATGTTTAGAAGCAAAGAACGTTCCTCGTACCTATGTCAGGGATATAAAGGATATGTACGAGGCCACTAGAACTTGTGTGCGTATGCCAGTGGGAGATACAAAGTATTTCCTGGTGGATATAGGGTTGCATCAAGTTTTAGCTTTCAGCCTCTTTCTTTTTGCACTTATAATAGATGTCATCATGCAGGACATACAAGATACGGTGCCGTGGTATACGTTGTTCGCAGATGACATTGTATTGGTCGGACAGATGAAAGGAGAAGTTAATAGGAAGCTAGAGATGTGGAGACAGACTTTGGAGTCACACGATCTGCGGTTAAGTAGCTCGAAGATCGAGTACATGGCATGCAATGCACAGAGTTCAGAGGACGACGGACTAGAAGTTCGGATTGGAACTCACGCGCTAACCTAAACGGATAGTTTTAAATATCAAGGTTCTATCGTACGAGAGGATGGAGATGTTGAGAGCGATGTAATTCATCGCGTCCAAGCTGGATGGGTGAAATGGAGAGTGGCAACTGGAGTCTTATGTGATCAGAAATTTCCACTAAGGCTGAAGGAAAATTCTATAGGACGACAATACGACCGGCTATGTTCTATGGCTCTGAATGTTGGCTTATGAGGGTGGCGCAAGTGCGAAAGTTTGAAGTAGCGGAGATGAGAATGTTGAGATGGATGTGTGGTTGTACGATGTTAGCTAGAATACCAAATAGGGTGTACAGAGAGAAGTTAGGCATCGCGAAGATAGGAGACAAGCTGAGGGAGTGGAGATTGCGATGGTTCGGACATATGCGCAGAAGAAGTGTGACGGAACCAGTCAGGCGAGTTGAAGGGATTCATGTAGAAGGAACGCGAGGTTGAGGGAGGCCAAGGAGGACATGGGAGGAGCAGATCAGACTAGACCTACAGGCGTTGAGTCTATCTAAGGATATGATATCTGATAGAAACAGTTGGCACCGCAGAATTTCGATATTAGATGTATAGGGAGCGCAGGGGCGTGAGGGATAAAGCAGGCTTTAGACTTCTCTGAACACATGACTTGTGATCTGAAGTGTGGTAAACAACGATATACAGGTAGAAACTTAGAGTGGTCTAAAGTAGTAAAGGTCATCCGTTTTTGTGTGTATTGTTTCGACCTGTCATTCCTATATGTAGCCCTTCATGGAGTCAAAGGGCTATAACTTGGTTGTAGAAACCTAGTTCAGCGGATACTATGTCTGCCGGTCGACCGTACCTCCGCACGACCGCTTGCCCTCCTCCTGAAACCCTATGAGGATACGACCTATACCTAGGATAAGTAGAAAACGCTTAGGGTGGAATTAGAGTCTCCTATAAAAGATGATTAGGTTCTACCTCTGCTGTAATAGATCGCCGACGTTTGATCAGGAATAGGCCATATAGGAAGTGTATGTGTATATAAATATGTATGTAATTATATATATTATGTAACTAGTGTGTTTTTATTTTATTGGTCTTTATTTTATTTTATTGGTATTTTTATTACGTCGAATTCTTCATTTCAATTTTTATTTATCTCTGCATATGCCGGCTCACATATTTACATCTTCATGTATTTATAGATTTTCAGTTTCATGTGCATTCTATAGGTTATAGTACCCATGCATATACCTATATTGTTACCTTTATACAGTGATGTACTTGCATTGGTCTGATCTGTTTGTTTTTTGTTTATTGGGTTTGTTCTTGTGTTTGTTTTTGTTGCTTGTGTTTGTTTGTTTGTGTTGGTTTGTTTGTTGTTATTTGTTTTTGCTTTTACCTTAGCCGGGGGTCTATCAGGAAATAATCTCTGTATCTCCATCGGAGATGTGGGTATGACTACGTACATCTTACCCTCCCCATACCCTACTTAGGCAGAAATTTGGGTATGTTTTATTTGGTTTGGTTTGGTTAACACGCTTTAGAAAAAGAAGATGGTGATGGGGTTGCTGCAACTGATAAAACCATCAAGAGTGTGCGAGGAATGTCTGCTCAGGAAGCAACAAAGGGATCCTTTTCCTAAGAAGAGTTCATGGAGAGCTGAACTGCCACTACAATTAATTTATTCCAATCTATGTGGTCCCATTCAATCAATATCCAATATCAACAAAAGGTACTTTATCACTTTCATCAATGATTATAGTCAGAAGACATGGGTTTATTTCCTACATGAAAAGTCCAAAGCATTTCCATTTTTCAAAGAGTTTAAAGCTAGGATTGAACGTGAAGCATATTTGCAACTTAAGGGTCTTTGAACTGTTCGTGGTGGCAAATTCATGTCATTTGAGTTCTCAAGTATTTATGTTGAACATAGGATAAAAAAGTAGCTTACTACTACATATTCACCACAACAAAACGATATTGTTGAGTGAAAGAACCATACTATTATGAATATGGTTTGAGGCATGTTGATTGGGAAAAATATTCTGAAAACTTTCTGGCTGGAAGCTGTTAATTAGGCAGTACACGTTCTTAACAGAAGTCCAAAGCTGGCAATGAAGAACAAGATGTTAGAGGAAGCTTGGAGTGGGAAAAAAACCTTCTGTTGGATATTTCAATGTCTTTGGATGCATAGCTCATGTGCATGTGGCAGATAACATATGGCTCATGTGTATGTGGCAGATAACACGCAAGCTAAATTGTATCAACATAGTACAACCTGTGTTCTTCTGGGCGTTAGTAATAAAAACCAAGGCATATCCCCCCTATAACCCTATCACCAAAAAGATAATTGTCAGTGAGGATGTTGTATTTGAAGAGGACAGCTGCTGGAATTGAGGAGAAGAATATGCAAGTTCAATTTAGTCTGCGTTGGATTGGAATGATAATGAAAGTAAAGTTGAAGAAGATGATCAGTAATAAGAATAGAAGTAGATGTTGGTAAACAGCAAAATGAAGCTCCAGAACAACTTCCACTCACAGTACCACAAGTTTCCTCGTTAACCAAGCAATGTACTCCACGTACATGGATGAAGGAATATGTAACGGGTGAAGAGTTATCTGAAGATGACCTTGAATCACACCTCATTACCAGCAGAGGAGATTATCCTGTACACTTTGAAGAAGCCAAAAAGGATCCTATATGGAGGAGAGCCATGAGAAAGGAAATTGAAGCTATAAATGGAAATGGCATGTAGAATTTAACTGAGCTTCCAACTGGTGCTAAAAATATTGGATTCAAGTTGGATTTTTAAAACTAAGCGTGATGAAAATGGAGAGGTTAAAAAGTATAAGGCAAGATTGGTGGAACGGTGATATACTTAAGAATACAGTATAGATTATACGGAGGTGTTTACCCCAATAGATCGCATGAAGACTATTCAGCTAGTCATTGCTGTAGCTGCTCACTATAGATGGACAAGTATTCGTTTTGACAGAAAACATGAACATAGAAGAATAGCTTGGGCAGTCCGGGTTCTTGACGCACCACACAGTTCCATAAATGGTTCTGTGAAGCCGTAATTCTTGGGGAGTACTTGGAGGAGCTCCATGCCACTAGCGGGCAGGCGGGAGAAGCCTATACATGGGTCAACATGCACGTGACAGTTCTTAGGGA
>JAOQMS010000008.1:36515512-36533851 GCA_027563885.1 Erythroxylum longipes | reverse complement strand
CTCATTTATTGGCTTCTTTATGAATGATTAAAGAATGAAGTGATGCATTTGATGCAAATCTCTTCTTTCTTTTGATATAAACCGAAATTGAGAAGGTGTAAAAAGGGCTTCTTGCATTTTTGACTCTCTCTCTCCTATCTTGCATGGTATAGACAAAAATTGCGTTAGAAGTGTCTAAAAAATTAGCTTCTTTCTTCTAAGGAAAAAATCTCTCCAAGTTTTCTTCTCCTTTCCCACTAAAGGATCTTATTAACCAAGTTTTCCAAAAAGGACAAGTGGTAGATTGGATTGGTCAAGGATACAATATCGAGAAGAGGATATAATAATGAGAAGAGGATATATATCCTAGGAGAGGATACATTACCGAGGATAGGATAGCACAGCAAGGAGTTGAAGTTGTAGCGAAGGAGTCAGTAATATAATTTCTACCACCTTGTTCTTATGTTTATTGTCCTTATACCGTATTATGCATGGCTATGCATGTCGATTTGGTTACATTGCTCCCGTTGCCATTTTGATTTCTAAAAAGTTTTGAAAGCTACCGTTTTATCCAAATTGTGCATACTTTATTTTCTCGATCCAACATCTCTCACCTAAGATTTTTGAATGTATTAATTACCCTCTCTTAAGGTGTAACTAATTGTCACTAATCGAATTAAAGGGAATCAATTGGACGATGTCTCAACCTACCTATGACTCTACCGATTTAACTAGTTATTAAACTATCCTATAGGTGATCAACTGACTTTACTGAGAGCTCTCTTTTAACTAATCAATTAACGTGATGATTGTAAGTCTATTGGTCACTAACTCTCATTGTACAATCCTACACAATTAATCTCACTCACTCACTTGATTTATTGCAAGATAATAATTAAAATCTTTCATCATCAAACACAACTTCATTCAATTCAATAAAATTGCAGTTCTAACAAAATAGCTCAAAAGCAATCCCTAAAACTATATCAGCCAATCATGGTCTCCATAACATCATCAACATTCAAATAAACTATTTTGCAAATAATAGAAGGAAGAAAAACATAGAAAATTGGATAAAATGAACTTCTTCTCTTCTTTGTCAAAATCTAGAATTTTGGATGTTGATGTGCTATTTTCCCCAATCTTGATAATGATCCTTGACTTCAATCCTTCCTCAAGGCTCCAAACATGTGTTCTTCACTCAAAGATGGTGTTTATATAAAAGGGTTTCATCTCCCATTGAGGATGGAGGCTTAATTATCCTTTTATAGTCTAAAAAACCTAAGTTTAATGAAGCCCCACATATTGTCTCAGATTGTAATTCCCACGATTGTGGGAATTGGCATGAGTCCACTATCGTGGGAATTGGAAATAGATGAAATCCTCTTGTCTTCTCCTCATGTTCTCTAGTTCAATCTTCACGTTACTCCATCTTCCTTCCTATATAAAAAATAGTCAATTCTTATCCTTAATTAGGATCAAACATAAAAGAACAACAATGGAAATCAAACTAAATGAAAACATACAAAATGAATCCTAAACTATAATAATAATCAACAATTATGTAAGAAAACATATGCCAATTACCTAGGAAAACATATACTAATGCACACCTATCAACATTCCCACACTTAAATCTTTGTTTGTCCTCAAGCAAAATAAATAGAACCAATCAATTACATCACTTCATTTTCACAAAGATCAAAGCATACAGTCCCTCAAATTTAAGCCAACTAAAATATTAAGTTAATACACATATCATGACTACTTTTTCATTAGTGTACATAAGCAAACTCAACAATTAACACCATCCCTCAAAGATAAGTAAAGATGCAAATGAGTTTTCCTCACTTTTTTCACTAATTTCTCTCAAGTGTTTGATTGTTATTGTTTCGCTCAAATTTCCTATAGGAAATTACACTACCATAGGCTTGCTAATACACCAATTCTCCTCTACAATGATTGTATGCATAAATAGATCAAAAGGACTTGTTTAGGGTAGTAATGTGGTAAGGGTTAAGGTGGGTAAAGAGGGAAAAAGGGTTAAGCACAAGCATTAGTAAAGTAAAAAGTAGTATAAAATGAGATACAAAAGCATAACTCCGATATATACAAATGTAACTAATATTCTGCACTTATTAATGCTACTCACTTGTTCTTCCTTTTTGTTTTCTTTTTTTTTCAATTTTTTTGGGACGAACTGTGAATATAATAATAGATAAATACTATGTAATCCACAGGTAGAAATATACTCAACTTATCTCGGTAAAATTTTCACAATGATCCCAACTAATGTATTACTTAATACTCTACCAAGCTTGTGAATAGGTAGGTAAAAAGGTTTAAAGTTTTAAAATTTTGGGTATTTTCAAGAAACAAAGGTTAAGGCCCAATAAGGGTAGCAAAGGATAATAAAAAGGGTAGGTCATTTAAGCCAAGGGTTAACATAAAAGGGCTTAAATCATCTCTATTAAGCGTGCATCCAGTAAAATCAAACCGATTTAAAGCAAGTTCAAATAGTAATAACCTAAGGAAGTATCACTGAATAAGGAAATAGAATGACTACAGATGGAGTCATATGGCTCAATCCTCACATTAGCTTAAATGAAAACTCACTATGCATCTCTACACTACCTCCTTATTCAAATCCGAATTTGTGACTAAGCTTATGTAACCAACTATTTTTTATCACTCTATATGGTTCACGTTTTACTCAAGTAGCCTAACTCAAGCTCAAGCATGCATTCAATCTAATTCTAACTAGCATAATAGAATCTCAAGGCAGTATCCATCAGAATGATTTAAGTGTAGTTCTGTTGCTGACACAAAGCACGTGATATGCCTAAACATGCATCCTATTTAACACAATACAAACAATGCAATTGAGAAAGTCAATGTCACCTCCCCACACTTAAAGGTCACATTGTCCTCAATGTGACAAGTCAACCACCAAATAAAAGGAAATGACATCAAACCGTACAAAAAGAATTGAAAATCAACAAATGACATCAAACCAAATAAAGAATGAAAGGAAACCAAATAAAAGAACATGGCATGAAACCTAACAAAACATGAAATGAAACTAAACAAAACGAGCAACAAAATTAAAAGTAAAAGGGTAAGAAAAGCTTATTCAGATGATGGTGGCAACGGTGTTGGTGAAGGAGCTTCAAAATTGTTCCTCCAATAGAAATTGAGGAACCTCTTCTTCAAGCTGCGTTGCACCTTGTGGACTTGCCACATTTGGGTGCTGAGCTCCTTCAGTAAGGATGTCATCTATTGTTGATTGGCACACATCTGATTAAGGATGTGTTGATATCGATTGACCACTGCTAGTGCACTTTGTTCTTCCTCTACTGTTTCTTCCTCTGGCTCCAGGACTGTGGGGGATATGGAGGGCTGGGAAGTGGCTATACTGGTGCCCTTCCTACTCCTCACTGCAGTACACGTCTGAGGATTTCAGAGTTCCACTGAATGGACTTCCACAATCTTAAAGCGTCTCAAATACGATACGTCAAACACATCATGTGGAGTTGTAGGCAAATTCTCCATATTAACATGATAAAACACAACCAAAGCAGAAGCAACATGAGGCATTCCAAAAGACGAACTCTTTTTATTAACCATAATCACTATTGATAGAAAAATCCTATAGAGTGTTTTTATTTTAATTTTTTGATCCATGCACCATAAAAAAAAGTTCTTTGGCTCAGCATTTGTTCCTTTATGTTTTACTAAACATAGTCAGACACATAAATTTGTGTAAAAGTTGATGCTCAGCATGACGGATTAAAGAATTTGGTGCATTGCATGAGTCAAAATGTTCTTCACCTGTGAGCGTTTTCCAATAAGAATCAACATCAAAATCAGCGTGACCATCTAAAATTTTTGCATTCGATAAATTGAAAATTTCACACATGAAAGGATAATCAAGTTTAAAACATCTCCAGCTAACTTAAACCAAAACACATTCATTTTAGGGTTGTACCGAACTATTATGAAAAACTCTAAAATTATAGTAGCATAAATAGGTACATCGCACCGAACAAACCTATTCCACCCTACATTTGTAGCTAGTTGCTCAAGTTGTCGTCTCACTCCTATGTTCTCTGACACTTCAAAATCAAAATACCTAGGAGTGACTATTTCTCTAACCCTAAAATCACGAAAACGCGTACCTTCTTCTTTTGAATAGATTAGGAAGGGAGAGCGGTAAGTCACCACCAAATCGCGATTACCTTCACCAGAAACTTACGAGCAGTGTTCATCAACCAGTTTCCTAGCCATCATCTTCTTTGGAGCCATTGTAAGAGGAAAACCTGCAAAATTTGAGAAGAAGATGAGTGAAATTCGTATGTAAGGGAGAGAGAGCAAAATCTTACCCAAATCCTTGTATTTTTTAATGATTAATGCATGAAAAGATGAGAGGATTGTAAGATTAATGAAATGATTAAAGAAAATACCAAGAATCTAAAGGAAAATTGAAGAGTTTTAGAGAGTCGGAGGAGAGAAATTCATGGGTTAGAGAGAGAGAGAGAAATTTTTAGAGTGGATGAAAGAAGAAAATGGGAGGGATGTTTAAAGTTCCCTCCCGGATTCCCACAATTCCCATGATCGTGGGAATTCTCTCCATGATCATGGGAATTACCACATTTCTTGTGATTAATGAAACTTTCTGAAAAGATTTTCCATGATCGTGGGAATTGGTGATTCTTACAATTCCAAACCTTCTTCCAAGCCTGATATTAGTTCTCTATGATCCTACAACCGACAAACACATCAAATTCATATCAACATCAAGAATTTCTAAAAGGAAACAAGTTGAAATTCAAACAAAACCAAATTAAACATCAATCAAACTTAATTTAAAGACACGTATAACTAAAGATCCACATCAATAAATAAACAAAAACACTTAAAAGGAAGTAGAATCCCATGGTTGCCTCCCATACAGTGCTTCATTTAATGTCAATAACTTTACATTCCTTGATACTTATGATGGCTCAAATGACTGATACGGTAGCAACACCGAAACTAATCTCAAACTCTATAGATGAGCTATCCTAGTATGGAATCCACCTTCCTTGTTGTTTTCCTTCTAACGCCTTCTCCTGCACAGTTGTTTCTTCTTACATATATTCCTAATGTCTTCAATATCTTCCCATCCACCTTAGGGTTCAGGTTTTTTGATATCTATTTGGGCTCAAGGAGCGCAATAATTTTTCTTCAATATCTTGAATGTTAACTACTCCTATCCTACTCTTAGTATTAATTCGCCTTCATTAACGTCAATAATCGAACATGCAGTAGCCAGCAACAATCGCTTAAGAACCATCTGGGTTTCCTTGTCTTCTTCAATATCCAGTATGTAGAAATCTGCAGAAAAAAGAATTTTTCAATCCGTATTTGCACATTCTTAATGATTCCTTTCGGTAAGTGTACCATTCTGTGTTCTATTTTCACCAGTGTCTTAGTGGGCTCTGGCTGTCCTAAACCTAACTTCTGACTAAATGAGTAAGGAATCATATTGATACCAGCACCCAAATCCACAAATGCCTTAGCTGTCTCGATCCCATTTATACTGCATGGAATGAAGAAATCCCCTGGGTCTTCCTTCTTTTATGCTATGAGTGGACTTTCCTCTAATATGTACCCGATGATTTTTTTCTCCACTAGTTCCTTTAACATGAGATTTATTTGAAGTTGATTCATTATGTCTGTCATTTTACTTAGCTCAACCTCCTTAGAACCCCTCGTTGCTCCACTTAGAGATGAATTCCGCTGAGCAAAGACCTGATGTGGAAGTCCAAGTTGAAGTTCCTTCATCGACTCACTTACTAGTTCACTCGGAAAGCCTTTCAAAACTGCTTATCCTTCTCTCTTGACTCTATCTTTTTCCTCATGTTCATTTTCTTTTTTCTCTATCCGAGTGAGGACCATGATTCTTTCCTTTAGGTTGACCTTGATGTTGTTTAGTAGGCTACCTGCATTTCTCGAAGATAACACATTAGAAAGTTGGCCTACCTGAACCTCCAAATTATGGATCGATGAGGCAAGATTCTTTAAGATTTGTTCAAATTTGGCCTTCATCATTTTTTGACTCTCCTCTTGGCTTGCAAACATCCTCTTCTGATTTTCCTCTTGAGCTGCCAGTTTGGACCCCAGCACTTCCATCATCTTATCCATCTTACTCTTCATTGCTCCAATTCGATCTTGCTGGAATCCCAAAGGTCCTTGTGCTCTTGCTTGGCCACTTGCATTATTAGTACTTTAAGAAAAATTTGAATGGTTTTTCCATCTTATATTATAAGTATTAGACTATGGGTTATTAGTATTACCTCTTTGTGGCTGGCCCATGTAATTTACCTATTCGATACCACTAGCTCCTAATAGGAAACACTTCGCTGAGTCGTGGTCATTCTGCCCGCACAGGTAGCATTAAACTTGCATCTCCTTCACTGTAGGAGAGGATGCTCCTTACATCATCTGCTTCATAAGAGCTATGATATGAGCCTACAAGGGAGTAACAAAGTCAAAAGGTATCATACCTTTTCGTTCTTTTTACCCCTGTCTGCTCCTCTCGCTCGACTACATTCAGTTGTTGCTTGCCAATTTTTCCAAGAGATCATAAACTGCTTCCACTGTCTTTCTCATTAATGAAACTTCAACTAATGCATTGATGGTTTCTCTAGTGCTCGAATTCACTCCATTGTAGAACGTCTGAAGCAGGAACTCTCTCAGCAGGTTATGATGGGGAAAACTTGTCTGAAGTTCTTTAAATCTCTCCCAAGCTTTAAAGAGAGATTCCCCATCATTTTGTTGGAAATTTCTAATCTCCTTGATAATCCTCATTGTCTTTGTTAACAGGAAATACTTGGTAAGGAATGCTTGGGTAAACTGCTCCTAAGTAGTAATCTAGCCTAAATTTAGAGAATTGTACCATACTTTAGCCCTATCTTTCAGCATGAATGAAAATAGTCTCAGCTTCACCGCATCATCGGACATTCCATTGAATCGGAATGTGTTGCAGATCTCCAAGAAATTTACGATGTATATGCTCGGATCCTCATTGGATAGTCCGTAGAACTGTACACTATTTTGTAGGATGTTGAGGAGCGCTGGCTTTATCTCGAAATTGTTCTCTTGAACTACCTGTCTCGCCACTCCTTGAGGACTAAAACTTGGCCTCATGAAATCCATAAGAGTCTTATCCAGTCCTCCTTGTTCTCCTTCTTTATCCATATCTTACAGTGAAAAATTCAGAGGCTTTGCCCTTCTTAACTCTCTTTCGTGTCTCTTAATGTTGGGAAACTCGTCTTCACTAACTTCTTTCGTTCTTCACATGCTCCTTGTGTTCATGCACCTGCAATTACATAAGCAAAAGTATCAAAAACTCTTAAATCAAAGTAATCTAAATTAACTAGATGCTAAACAATCAATCCCTAACAATGGCTCTAAAAACTTGTTGATGGTAAAACCTATCTACTTGTTTTATGCTCAAAAAATACAAGTTAACAGGTCGCGACTTGTAAAAAGAGCGGATATTGATCCCACAGGGATTGATGCCCAAACACCACTTAATTTAAACAAGACTTTGTTTAAGAAGCGAAATTGTTTGAGGCAAATAATCTGAAAATTAAAATTAAAATTAAAAGATGAATACCAAGAAATGGACAATACTAAAGTGTAGAAAAATCAGAATTCAAGAATTTAAACACTAGAAATTACTTTTTCCCTATTTTGTCTCCCTCTTATTTTATTAATCGAATTGTGTCTCACCTAAGATTTTTTAATGTATTAATTACCCTCTCTCAAAGTGAAACTAATTGTCCTTTATTGAATTAAAGGGAATTAATTGGACGATCTCTCAACCTACCCAATGACTCTACCGATTCAACTAGTTATTAAACTATCCTATGAGTGATCAACTGACTTTGCCAAGATCTCTCTTCTAACTAATCAACTGACGTGATGATTGTAAGTCTATAGGTAGCCAACTCTCATTGTACAATCCTACATAATTAATCTCACTCACTCTCTCGATTTATTGCAATATAACAATTAAAATCATCAATCATCAAAGACAAATTCATTCAGTTCAATAAAATTGGAGTTCTAACAAAATGGTTTAAAAGCAATCCCTAAAACCAAATCAGCCAATTATGGTCTCCATAACATCATCAACATTCAAATAAACCATTTAAAAAAGAATAGAAGAAAGAAAAACACATAAAATTGGATAAAAGGAACTTCTTCTCTTCTTTGCAAAAATATGGAATTTTGGATGTTGATGTGCTATTTTCCCCAATCTTGATGATGACCCTTGACCTTAATCCTTCCTTAAGGCTCCAAATATGTTTGCTTCACTCAAGGATGGTGTTTCTATAGAAGGGTTTCATCTCCCCTAGAAGATGGAGGCTTAATTATCCTTTTATAGTCCAAAAAACCTAAGTTTAATGAAGCCCTGCATATTGTCTCGTATTGTAATTCCCACGATCGTGGGAATTGGCAACAGATGAAATCCTCTTGTCTTCTCCTCATGTTCTCTAGTTCAATCTCCAAGTTGCTCCATCTTCCTTCGTACATAAAAAATAGTCAATTCTTACCCTAAATTAGCATCAAACATAAAAGAACAACAATGGAAATCAAACTAAATGAAAACATACAAAATGAATCCTAAACTACAACGATAATCAACAATTACGCAAGAAAACACATGCCACTTACCTAGAAAAACATATAATAATGCACACCTATCACCTACCTTGTTGTTTTAGTTACTAGTTTCCATGAAAAAAATTTCTAGCAAAGCTACTTAACTTTAAAGGCCTCAAATTATGAATGAATGTGATAATTTAGAGGGTGAAAAACTTACACTAAATCCTAATTAAGTTGTATATTTATCTAAAGACCCTAATTCACTAATTTTGCCAGCTAATAATTCTTCACAACCTAATAGACTATGTTTAAAATTAAATTAATTTCAATCCATCTAAACCATTGACACATTCAAACAATTCACAAAATGCAACCTAACAACTATCATACCATATGGAAAATTAAATACAAAGCAAAACACATAACTCCTTCCTATACTTGAACAACACATTGTCCTCAATGTGAGAAGGGAACAAACAAGCACATAAGAAAAGAAGAAACATAAATTAAAGTAAAACAGAAAAATAAAAATAAAAATAAAGATGAAGACTAATTTGAAAAAGAAAGGGGTTAGATAAAGACTTATGGAGATGAAGGTAGAGTTTGAATGCCCTAAGAGTCGACACAAAGTACTAACATCTTATTGAAAGCTCAAAACAAATCTAACTACAGTGAACAATTTCAAACAAACTTCTAAACATGCTAATTATGGTCCTTATCCTGACCTTACATCCATGGAGACATCTTAATTATTTGAAGATAAGGAAATCACTTCCTTGTCCTTAGGAATCGTTCCTCTAAGATAAAGCTTGCAATGATGCTTGTTGACCTTAAAAGTCTCCTTGTTAATGTTTTCTAGTCTGAGGGCTCCATGATCAAAAACTTGAATGATCGTAACTGGTCCACTCCATCTAGATTTTAACTTCCCTAGAAATAGCCTCAAACTTGAATTATATAGTAGAACAACATCTCCTACTTTGATTCCTTTTGTTTAAGATGAGCATCGTGCCATTTCTTTACCTTTTCCTTGTAGAGTTTGGCATTTTCGTACGCATTATAATGAAGCTCTTCAAGTTTGTCCAGTCGTAAAAGTCTCTTTTCTCTTGCTTGTTTCCAATCAAAATTTAATGCTTTAATCGCCCAGTATGCTCGATTTTTTAATTCAACCGGCAAATGACAAGCTTTCCTGTACACGAGCCTATATGGAATAGTTCTGATGGGTGTTTTGAAAGCTGTTCTATAGGCCCATAAGGCATCGTTTAGCTTTGTTTTCCAATCCTTCCCGGAGTTGTTCACCATCTTTTCCAAAATTTGTTTCAGATCCTGGTTGACAACTTTCACTTGGCCACTATTTTGCGAATGGTAGGGTGTAGCAACTTGGTGATGCACTCCATATCTTTTTAAGAGTGCATCAAAAGATTTGTTGTAGAAATATATGCCTCCATCACTTATTATCATACATGGCACTCTAAATCGGTTAAATAACTGTCTAATAAACTTCTGCACTGCCTTCCCATCAGTGGTTGGAAATTTCACTACTTCGGCCCAATGCGAAACATAATCAACTCCCACTAGAATGTACATGTTTCCCATTGAAGATGGGAAAGTACCTATAAAATCGATGCCCCATACATCTAAGACTTCCAATTCTTAATTGTTGGATAAATGCATTTCATCTCTTTTGGAGATGTTACCAATTCTCTAGCATCGATCACGTTGTGCTACATAGGTCTGAGCATCCTTAAACAATTGTGGCCAGTAAAATCCACTCTCAAGTATCAGAGTTGCCATTTTGTTGGCTCCATAATACCCGACATACTAAACTTCATGATATTGCTTTAGGATGCCTAACATTTCCTCCTCTAAAACATATCGTCGCATTAACCCATCTGCACATGCTCTATATAGAATTAACTCATCCCATATATATCGATTACAATCATGGAAGAACTGCTTCCTTTATTGATAAGATAGATCTGACAGAAGTTTACCACTTGCAACATAATTTTTGATATCGGCAAACAATGGTGTAGTCAGACTTTCAAGTAGCATCAAAGTTTCATCAAGGAAATTTTCATTAATATCATCACTTCGCTTGCATTCTCCCCTTCAAATCTGGATAAGTGGTATGCGACCACATTTTCTGCTCCCTTTTTATCTCTGACCTCTATATCAAATTCTTGTAAAAGTAACACCCATTGAATGAGCCTATGATTTGCATCTTTTCGTTGAAAAGGTATTTTAATGCCACGTGATCAGTGAATATGATTACCTTTGAACCCAAAAGGTATTGTTGAAACTTATCACACGTATACACTACTGCGAGTAGTTCCTTTTCTATAGTGGTGTAATTCAGCTGAATTCCTACAAAATTTTTACTGGCACAGTAAATCGTATGCAACTTCTTATCTTTCATTTGGCCCAATACACAACTTATGGCCTGGTCACTTACATCACACATAACTTCAAACGGAAGTGTCCAGTTCGGTGGTGATAAAATTGGTGCTGATATTGAATCCTCCTTTAGTGTGTTGAATGTATCCATACACTTGTCATTAAGCAAGAAAGGAACATCCTTGATAAAAGGTTTGTCAAGGGTCTTGCAATTTGAGAAAAGTCATTGATGAATCGACGGTAAAATCCTGCATGACCTAAAACTCCTCGCACACCTTTTACATTGCTTGGTGGTGGAAGTTTCTCTATCACTTTTGTTTTTGCTCTATCAACTTCGAATCCTTGATGTGAGATTTTATGCCCTAGCACTGTCCCCTCTTGCACCATATAATGACATTTCTCCTAATTCAACACCAAGTTTGACTCTTCACATTTATGAAGAACTCTATCCAAATTAGTTAAACACATTTTGAATAAATCTCCAAATACTAAAAAATTATCCATGAACACTTCCATTATATCTTCTATCTGTCAATGAAGATGGACATCATAAATCTTTGAAATATAGCCAAGGCATATACGAAGGTACCATAAGGGCAAGTGAATGTAGTCTTTTCTTAATCATCGGGGTTGATGAAAATCTAATTATATGTAACATCCCATTTCCATACTAAGGGTTAGAACCATAAAATACAATACATGTGAGATCAAGGAGAGATTAAGAAAAATACATTTCATGCTCATACATAATATTAACGTACACATAGGTGAATATTGATCTTTGCACACTAAAATGATTGTACATACATTCATTGACATTTTCCAGGTATAATTGAGTTATAAATGTGATTATATTGAGAATTATGGCTTTTACGTGTTGAAAAATTGATTTGGAGAGTGTATTTAGTAATTTAGAATTTTTGGAGATTTTTAGAAAATTTCTAAAAATTTGGGTAAATTTTGGACTAGGAAAAATGCCAAGTGGCAAGATGATTGACAAATAGCAGTAGAATTAAGAGTCAAGTGGCAGTGATAATTTTTATTTATGATTTTGGGATTTAATGACATATGTCATTGAAATTTGAAGATAATTGGAATAGAAATTGGAGTTGAATGGACAAATTGAATGAGAAAAACCTAAGTGAACCTATAAGGAGATGACATATGGAAAATCACTATTCTTTTAATTGTAAAGACCCTCCTTGTCTTGTTTCTCATTATGCTTTCTAAGTGAAGGGTATTTTGTTCTTGTTTTCTTTTCTTCTTTTCGTTACTTCCTTCTTCACTCTCACCTTTCACGATTTTGAATCTCTAAGCCTTCATTGACACTAAAGCTTGCTTTCATCTTTCACTCATCACTCCCATCTTGCTTTCTTCTTCATTTCTCACCAAAGACACAACCTCCCAACCTCCATGTTGATGTTCGTGGGTTGTATGAGAAGCTAGGGTTGGTGTTCTTTTGAAGGATTTGGAGCTAAATCAAGTGATGTTTTAATCTTCATTGGTTAGTGTTAATGGAACATGTATATGGAGTAATTTGAGATTGATGGGTTGGTCATGAATTCATATGTATGTGTCGTGGATGAAGAATAAAGATTGATGATGTCTTTTTTTGAGTATTTGATTTGTTGATAATTGATAAGTTGTTGTTGAGATGATTTTTGAGATAGAAAGTTCATTATGATAAATGTGTATATGATGTGTTTTGTTTTTGGTGTATATGATCAAGCATGGTTTTTGAATTGTGTATAGATGATCTTGAACTATAATTGGGGTATTATTGAAGAAGAAATGAGGTGGACATAAGTTAGAAGTGGTAGATTAAGCAAAAGAGATGAATTAGGAAGAGATTGATGAGGAAGTGTGCTGGAAATGTGTTAGATGTAGTGGTTCAACTGAACATGTGTCGATTTTTTAACATATCTTGATCTACAGATATCTAAATAGGATTATTGTTGATTTATATTAAATTAGAGACGAATGTGTACAATTTTCATTAAGAAATCGAGTTTGAATTCTGTCCTTAAGAGTATTTAAAATTGGCTTGAAGTTGAGTTTCAGATTTTTCTATCTGTTTCTGAACAGTATGGAGAAAATTGTGTATAACTTTTAGAATACTGAGCCAAATTGTATGAACTTAGGTTCTTTAGAATCATAAGACATAGATTAACAATTGTTTTGATGATGACTTTGCCAAAAAAACCTCACTTTCTAGGTGTAAAACGGATGTGAAGTTCAGAAAAGAAAAAAAATGGAAGGGAGGGAGCTTCAGCCAGATGCAGGTCATGATCGCCATGCTGCCGAAGTCGCTATCTTGACACGTCACGACCACGACGCCACTGTGCAACCCTGAAGGTGATACGCAGGAGATGCCTTCCAAACATGTGTTATTTTTTGATGATATCTTGAGTTGTATATGTCTAAATAAGGTGATTCTTGATTCAGATTAAACTAAAGAATAATTCAACAACTTTTTTGAAGAAGTCTAAATTCAATTATGTCTCTAAGACTTTCACATGTTGTTACGAAATTGAGCCTTGATTGAGGTTGGAGTACTACCTAAGACAGAAATTATGTCTTGATGTTTTTATAAAAACTGAATGGATATAGGATGAATCAGACAAAGGTGTCTTCACAAAAGTTGTAATTCATTCTCTCATCTTTAAATTGGTTCTAATTTTGTAATTTTTAGATATCTGAGTTGAAAGTTATGAGTTGTGCAATTTGAGGGTATGATCATGAACTAGCCAAAAGTTTAATTATACATAGTCTGTGGTATTTTAAGCATAACTCATAGGATACTGAACCAAGTTGAAAGATCTTTATGTCATTAGAAACTTAAGAGATATAAGAACAATTTTCTAGAAGAAAGTATCCTCAAATGACTTCATTTTCTTGGTTAAAAAGAAATTGGAAAGTTGACCCAAATGTGTGTCTTAGGAAAAATATGAATTGAAGAAATGAGTTATGAATTTTTATTTTTATGGTTTTATTGAGGTATAAATCATTAGTATAAATGATGCTTATGTGAGTTTGGAAATATGAATGATTTTGTAATGAGAACAATGTAAAGATAGTCGAGATTGTCATTGAGCATGCATTGTACATAGTTCATATAAACATTTGTGCATAAAGAATTACTTAAGATTGTACAATTATTAATATGTGTGCAACATGCGTATTGGATAATATTGATGTGTAGAATAAAATGTTTGCATCCAGACGTTTCCAGATCATGGAAGCAAATGCTAATCTAGAGCGTATTATGAGTCGACCTAAATGGTCTCATTTCATTGTTCTTATTTTTGTTTTTCCATTGAATGACTACGGTTATGATTATTATGCAACGTGAATATGATTGATATGAATGTGAATTGATTATGTTGTTGCCGAAAAATGAAGGTACGAAACTTGATGTATGAATGTAACATTGTAGTGCTACTTGTATGTGAACGTGAAGAAATAAATGTTGCTTAACAATTATGTTGAATGTCGGAGTAAGGTCCGATGATGAATGTGATCTGAATGTGAATATGCATTTGAATAAAAAAAAGTGATTCTCAACTTAAATGTTGAATGCCAGACTAAGGTCTGATGATATATGACAGTAACTGATTGATCATATGTGATTGATGCATTTCATTAGATGAATGCATGAAATATAAAGGAAGTTGTGACTGGAGTAGACATCACAAAAGAGCTTAAAGCTCAGAATATGATAAAGAGCTTAAAGCTCAGATTGTGAAAAAGAGCTTAAGGCTCAGAAAGTGTGTAAGAGCCAAAGGCTCACTATAGAAAATGAGCCCAGTATCCTCAACAGATACAGGACAGTTATTAATGAGCCCAATATCCACAATGGATACGGGACAGTTATAGGTGCTCGGTCACAACAATAACAAATTGAAAGTGAATCTCATAAGCATTACATATGCATTTTATAGGAATAATTTGACTGATTTCTGAATGCGAGATATGTTTCAAGTGAATGTGAAATTATGTGAATATGTGAACTATATGTGTTATGTAATTGATTTTGTAAAACTCACCTAAAATTTGCAATTTTTTTTAGGCTCAGAAGAGTTACCTCATTAAGCTAACGGGAGTACAGACACTAAATTCGAGTAAAAGATAGAGGTCGGGATCAGTTTGCATCTGCATTTGTATTTTCTTATTTTTGTATCAATTTGTATATTCCGTGATTTTTGTACAATGTGTATTTGAACATTCTGTTTTTAATAACTTTTCAAATGGGAAATGTTTTTAAATGATTTTGTGTTGCAATAACAATTATGAATTTAAGTGTTTTGTATGCACAATGGGCCTCAGTGACTGATGAAATTGAGATGATTTGTGAAATGATTGTAACCCTTGTGATTGAAAAAAGTTTATGAATAAAGTAGGCCCAATTGATTTTTTCCGCATACGTTTATGCAACCATAAAAAATAATTTGTACCGAGTTTCAAATGTTTAACTATGCTAGCATGCCACCCTCATGGGGTATGTTCTCGGACATCACTCAAGATGTCGGGTATGTGCCTGAGAGAGTGGGGTGCTACATTATAACCTAAATATCCATATAAAAAGCAATAGAATCAATGACCAACTACCCTTTCTATCATCTGGCCCTGAACGGAAGAGGAAAATTATCTTTCTTAGTCACTGAGTTGAGTTTGCGATGATCTATGCATACTCTCCATCCTGTGACAGTTTTTGTTGAAATTACTTTTCAACTATCACTTTTTATTACCGTTATTCTGCCCTTTTTAGGTACGCATTGTAGTGGGCTAACCCATTCACTATCATAGATCGGATAAATTATCCCTGCATATAGGAGTTTTATGATTTCTTTCTTGACCACCTCCTTTATGTTAGGATTCAACCTCCGTTGATGCTCCCTCACCGTTCTACATCCTTCCTCAAGGTTTATTCGGTGCATGCAAACATTTGGGCTTATGCCTCGAATGTCAGCAATCTGCCATCCTATAGCTTTCATTCACTTCCTAACAATTTCTACCACCTTACTTTCTTGTTTCTCATTTAATTGATTGGAGATTATTATCAGTAATATTTGACCTTCACTCAGAAAGGTATATCTGAGATATGCAAGTAAAGGTTTAAGCTCTAATGTTGGGGGCTTTTCTGAAGATGGTGGTATGGGTTCATTTGCACATCTGACTATTCCATCTCATCATCTCCTGTAGATTCAATGTTCTGATATCCATTGTCTGCCTCTGCCTCTACTGACTATACTTCTGCGATGCAACTCTCAACTTGTTCTTGCAAATTTTGATCCATAATTTCAACCTTCATATATGCACTGCTCGTTATTGGATTCTTTAAAGCCTTATTCATATTGAATTCGATCTAATCCTTACCTATTCCACATGTCAATTTCCCTTCGTGAATGTCAATTCTGGCTTTTCTTGTATTCATAAATGGTCGACCGAAGATCAGTGGACAGTTCTTATCTTCTTCAAAATCTAAAACCACAAAATCTACTAGAATAATGAACATATCCACTTGCATCAGATTGTCTTCTGCTATTCCAAATAGCCTTTTAACGGATTTATTAGCCAACTAAATTAAAATCGATATTGGCTTGACCTCACCCAGTCCCAACTTCCTGAATATTGACAAAGGCATAAGATTAATTCTAGCTCCCAAATCACACAAACGCTTTGGAAATTCAAACTCACCAACCATACAGGGTATTGTGAAACTCCATGGATCTTTCAATTTAGATGGCATTTAACTGGTGACTATACAACTGCAGGTTCCAGTTATAGCTACCATCTGATTATCTTCCCAAGTACACTTCTTTGATAATATGTCCTTTAAAAATTTTGCATATTTATGCATATGTTCCAATGCTTCTACAAAGAAGAGATTTATCTATAGCATCTTTAATTTCTCAATGAATTTGGCAAATTGTGCATCTAACTTCTTTTGTAATCATTAAGGAAAATGGATTTTGAGTTAATATGGTGGAGGGCCAGCATATCTCTTTTTCTTTATTTTTCTTAATAGGGTGGACAGGCCCCTTTATTGTCCTTGCGGGTGGTTCAAGTTCCTTCCCACGTCATAGTGTAACAACCTTTAATTGCTCCCTTGGTTTTGTTCCTGAAGTGCTAAAAATTCCGCATAGAGCAGGCGCTTGACAATTGATTTACTTGGACCTCTAGATTATAAATTGAAGAAACATGGTTCTTAGCGACTTGCTCAAATTTGCCTTCCAACTTCTTTTGTGCATTGTCTAGAGTTCCAAGCTTATCTAAAATTCTATCTAACTTGGATTCCATTGAGCTTGATTTATCTTATTGAAAGCTCGCTTGTCCTTGTGTCCTAAACTGTTCTCCAGCATTCTTTTTCCAAGAGAAGTTAGGGTGATTCTTTCACCAAGGGTTATAGGTGATAGAGTAGAGATTGTTGGCCCCTCCTCGTCGATATTGCGCTCCCATATAATTCGCTTGCTCCGGATTGCTCTCCTTCATCAAGTAACAGTCTACAATATCATGATCCAATTGTCTACAGAGTTCACACTTTAGTTGTATAGCTTTCACCGAGGCTGAGGACGAAGCCTTCAAGCTATTAAGATCTCGTATCAAGTGGTCAATTTTCACTTAAATTTCCATCATTTGCTTGACAACCATAATTCCTTTTTGCTCTCAGAATGAAGTAGTCTGTCTATTCCTCTCATTCGTCCAGAGGCAACTATTACTTGCCATCTCCTCTATCAGCTCTTCCACTTCATCAACTATCTTGCTCTCGTCAGTGATCCTCTTGAAGCTTCCTTAATCATGCCTCTTATCAGTGCATTTACTCCATTGTAGAATGTTTGCAGCAAGAATTCCTTGGGTAAGTTATAGTGTGGGCACTTCCATTGCAAATCCTTGTACCTCTTACGCTTTGTAGATCGATTCCTTATCACCTTGCTTAAAATTGGTAATTTCCATGATGATCTTAGTGGTCTTAGTTAAAGGGAAATACTTATCTAAGAAAGCATGAACTAGCTGATACCACATTATGACATTGGCTGGGCTAAAGGAGTGGTACCAAGCCTTTGCTCTATCTCTAAAGGTAAAGGAGAAAAGCCTAATGTTGGACTAGAAAAAGAAAGCATGCTATATTTGGAGAAACGGTAGATTCCAAAACTTTTAAGAAATTAGTTTTCCAACAGAAGCAGCAAATCCAAATCATTATGCCAATCCATACATGATATGGTATAAGGATAATAAAAACATAAACAAGATGAAGAGTATTACCGACTCCTTTGCTACAGCTTTAAATCCTCGCTGCGCTATCCTCTC
>JAOQMS010000008.1:36494201-36511939 GCA_027563885.1 Erythroxylum longipes | reverse complement strand
GATTATAAGAAGGAGTTAAGAAGTTACTTGAGTTGAAGTGCATCTTCTGTGTTACTGTTCACGCATATCTTCTGTCCCATTGTTGACCCCTTAGAAGATAGAATTGACCTTTGAGGTCTTCATGGAAGTTCTAGACCTTGAAATCTTCTTTCAAACCGTATAAAGAATACCCTGAACTGATCCCTCTAGAGAAAGTCATGCCATTTGTAAAATATCGTCTGAGTTTCCCCGACTTCGTTTGTGACACTGTTCACGCTATCGTCTGGGTTACTGTTCACGCATATCTTGTGTCCCATTGTTGACCCCTTAAAAGATAGAATTGACCTTTGAGGTCTTCATGGAAGTTGTAGACCTTGAAATCTTCATTCAAATCGTATAAAGAATACCCTGAACCAATTCCCCTAGAGAAAGTTATGACGTTTGTAAGATATCATCTGTGTTTCCCAGACTTCGTCTGTGACACTGTTCACGCTATCGTCTGAGTTACTATTCACGTATATTTTCTGTCCCATTTTCGACCCTTCAGAAGATAAAGTTGGTCTTTTCATGAAAATTGTAGTTCTTGAAGTCCTCTTTCTATCTATTCAAAGGAACCCTAGTCTGGATGCTTATAGGAGAAGTTATACCAATAGCCCCGAAGCAAGTATATGTGTAAAGTAAGGACTCACCCACGCTAATCATTGAGGGATTTAGGTTAAAAGGTAGGAATGGACTAGTCGACTATTCTAAGAGCTGAATTGAGACTAGAAAAGGGAAGTTTGAGAAGATAATCCGATAGTGGTCAAGGTGTTCTCATTGGGAGATAACTTACATATTAAGGCATTCTGCATACGAGTTGGACTCCGAACTCGGGGTCCGACAGATGTGATATCAGAGCAAGTAGGAGTTAGACTCCGGAAACGGGGTCCAACATTAAAAGAATTGGTTTTATAGTATCATAAATTTTTTAAATTGTGTTTGTTCTTCCAGATGTTTCCTTGTCTACCTTTTGGAAAACTTTGTGTTTTGCTTTCTCCTTTTGTAGATTCAGAGTGAGCCTCACAATGGAGAAATTTATAGTGACCAGTGCTAGCCATTACAAAAATATATAGAGATAGTGTATGGCATATTAAACAAATCAGATTAGTTTGGTTGTTTCCCTTCTCTGGTTAACTAGTATCTCATTAATTTTTCTTCCTTATTGGACATACTTGTGATTGGTTTTAGATTGTGATTGCTTAAGGTTTGATTCATTGCTCAGTCTTCATTGATCCATTAAAAGTTTCAAGTTCTTTTTTTGTAATTTTCAATATTTTGTTTGTTATTTTTTAATTGTATTTTAGTATTCTGCAGAAACCTAGTTACTATCAGCGGTTAAGATTTTGGACCATTTAATTTTGATTTGCTTGCGGTCGTGTAGTGATTTTAACATCCATTTACTGTGGTTCCATTTTGGGATTTAATAACAATCTTTATTCCCTTTCTCTAGTATTCTGTTAAGGTTTTGTTGGGCTTGTCTTGTATAAATTATGTTAGGCATTAGGGTAGGAGTGGTGGCTTTAACTACTAATGATAAAGCAAAGGCTAGTTCTTCAGTGATATTTGGGTCTAGGAGAAGAGAAGATGTTGACAGATTACGAATAGTTTCTTGGAACATTGGGACGCCTATAGAAAGGTCTTTGGAATTAGTGGGAATTTTAGAAAAATATAAGATTTATATGGCGTGCACCCAGGAGACAATGTGGACGGGTGATTCAAGGTGTCGAGTCTTACAATTTATAGCCTTCAATTATCATAAGAGTACGAGTTGTGGATTGTAGCAAAGGAAGGGTTTAACCCATGAGGAGGGTGAAGTAATCTAATCCTAGGTTATCTAAAGCTCGAAAAAATTAATAAAATAAAATAAAAACAAAAATAAAATTCACAGAAAAGTAAATACGGGAATTTGATTAGCAAGAATTTAATTTGGGAAATTAAGACACAAATAAAGGAAATTGAGCAACACACAAGTCACAATGAAAATTGCTCAAGAGAAATGACCAATTACACGAGATCTCTCTTCACATAAAACACGATAAGATTAATCACGTGGTCTATTGGATTGCCTAACTCTCATTAACCTAATTTAATCATTTTCATCTAGCTCACTCTCTTGGTTTATTACTGAAGTATGCAAATAACACAATAAATCATAACACCTAATCAATAAAACATAAAACAACTATATTAACATTAAATCTAGGTAAAACCCCGAAGGAAGAGTTAGAAGATCATCAACAATCTAAAATCCATCATCATACAATCCATTCCAATCTTATACACTGAATGAAAAATAATGAAAATGGAAAGGAGTAGAACTTGGATCAAATAATTTGGAAAGCAGCAGCGTTGGGAGACGCATTTATCCGAGAAGTCAATAACGTCAGAAGACCCGCTTCTTCTCCTCTTCTTCCTCTTCCTCTTCCTCTTCTCTCTTCTCTCTTCTTTCTCTCTCTTTTAGGGTTTTCCAAAAGTGTCAGAGGTGAAGCTCCCTTTTAGGGTTGCATTATGTTCCTTTTATACTCTTTCCCAATTAGGGCTCGAAAACTTAAAACCAGAAGCAACCCCACTTTTATTCGAATGCAGACTACGCTCGTGACACTGATTGGCCTTCTGTCACGATCCACTATTGTGGCCCTGGGTTAGCTCTTGGGTTTTCTCTAAATCTTCTTCGTTATCCACTCTTTGCCCTGAACCACTAGCAAAAACATCAAGGCACCTCAAAAGTATAAAAATGAAGCTCAAAAGCATGCTCTAACCCATAAAACACTTAAAATACAAATATCTACTAACTAACATAATTCTAACCCAACACGCACTAAACAATCAAATTAACAACTAAATACAAACCAAACTACTCACAAAAACACGATGCAATCTATAACTATCAACATCCTACACTTAAACATTTGCTTATCCTCAAGCAAACAAAACAACAAAGCAAAACAAGTAAAACACAACATACACACAAATGCAATAATGAGGAAATGGAATCAAACTTCACGAAATGAATTTAACTTCGAACACTATCCCTCAAGTTGTTCTAACTTATTAACATGTGAAATATGCGTCTAAATACCTTGGACTAAATTTACAATTAATCCATACTTTAATGTTAAGTTTATTCACCCCTATCACTTGCACACAAACATTAATAATTATTTGGTCAATAAAAAATGTAACTCTCCCTAAGTAAGTTTTCATGAAAATTTAAGCTTTGTAAAAAGATCGGTAGGCTTATTTAAAAAAGCACTATTTTTTTTGATTTTGATTTATATGAAACTAGCCTTTTATACGAAGGAAAATATTTGTGATGAATGTCGATCTGATTATTCAACTAGGTCATGTTTTTATTAAGCAGTTTGGTTGGAATGTCATTATAGTCTTTTGATACGAAGACACACATTTGTGATGTGTGTCAATCTGGTTACTTAAGCTACATCACATTCTCAACTAGCTACTAGCTCTATTCATAACCTGATGACTAACATAATAGTTAATTGCTTATGATTTACACATTTTTATTATTTTAATTATTACCTAACTCATTTCTTTAACTAGTATTTTTCATGAAAAGGTACTAGGGATGCTACTTATTCAATTGGCTTAAAATTATAAATGAATATGACAAATTCCTAGGGAATAAACTAACATCGTATTCTAATTAACCTGCATATTTAGCCAAAGTACCATAGGTCACTAATTTCATAAGCTAATAAATCTTCACAACGTAAAAGACTATGTTCAAAATTAAATCTATCCTGTTAAGTCCTAGCCATTGACACAAATCACATCATGCAAACCTAAACAAACTATCGTACAATATGCAAAATTCACACTCAGAGTAAAAACACACAACCCTCCCTATACTTGAACATCACATTGTCCTTAACGTGAGAAGCGTACACAAACACACTAGGGGGAACAAAACATAACTAACACGAAACATAAATATGAAATTTAAAAGAGAAAGGGTTAGAACACAAAACTGTCAAGGTGATGGAGGTGGTGCTGGTGAAGAATGTTACTTGTGCTTGACTCCCGACATTGTTGCACTATCTTATAATTAGTTCAAAAAGAGAAAGAGAACAAGTAGTCCAACCCATTCCAACTCATTGATACTTATTTATGGAAACAAAACAACTTTAATTGCATACAATTTAAATCTAGCAAATAAACATGCTAAGTTATGATCATTAGTTTAACCTGACAACCCTATAACTTGTTCGATCCCTCGAAAGGAAAGAGATTACTTCTTTTTCCTTCAGGATCACTCTGCCAAGATACAGTTTGCATCAATGCCCACTAACCTTAAAGGTTTCCTTGTTTAAATTTTCTAGTTGATGGCTCCATGATTGAAAACTTAGATAACTGTAAAACTTAGATAACTGTAAAAGTTCCACTCCATCGCGATTTTAGCTTCCCTAGAAACAGCCTCAATCTCAAATTGTATGGCAACACCGCATCTCCAACCTTAAATTCTTTCTGCTTAAGATGACCTTTTCCTTATAAATTTTAGCATTTTCGTATGCCTTGTAACGAAACTCCTTAAGTTCATCCAATTACAGCAGTCATTTTTCACTTGCTTGCTTCCAATCAACATTCAATGCTCTTATTGCCTAATATGCTTGATGTTATAGCTCAACTGACAAATGACAAGCCTTTCTGTATATAAGTATATAGGGAGTTGTTCTGATTGGTGTCTTAAAAGCAGTCCTATAAGCCCATAAGGCATCATCTAACTTTAACGCCCAATCCTTCCTGGAGTCGTTCCCCGTCTTTTCCAAAATTCATTCCAATTCCTGGTTAATAACTTCCACTTGGCCACTAGTTTGTGGGTGATAAGAAGTGGCAACGTGATGGGGGACTCCGTATCTTTTTAGGAAAGCATCAAAAGATTTGTTACAGAAATGCATGCCCCCATCTTTTATTTTAGTCTTTGGCACTCCAAACTAATTCAATAACCATTTGATGAATTTTTGCACAACCTTTCCATCATCGGTTGGAGATGCCATGGCTTTGGGCCAACATGATACGTAATCCACCCCACTAGAATGTACCTGTTCCTCATAGAGGATGGAAAGGGAACTATAAAGTTGATTCCCCATATGTCGAAGACTTCAACCTCTAAAATGTTAGATAAAGGCATCTCATCTCTTTTGGAGATGTTGCCTACTCTTTGATAATGATCATATTGTGCCATGAAAGCTTGAGCATCCTTAAAAAATGTGGCCAATAAAATCCACATTTGAGTACTCGAGCTACTGTTTTGTTTGCTTCATAATGACTAACATATTGAGTTTCATGACACTGTTTTAATATATGCAACATTTTGTTGTCTGGCACGCATTGCCTTACTAACCCATCGACATATATTCAATGCAAGATTGGTTCATCCTAGAGATATCAATTACACTCGTGTAAGAATGTCTTGATCTATTGATAAGACAGATCAGAAGGAAGCTTACCATTGGCAACATAGTTTATAATATCAGAAAACAATGGTGTAGCTAGATTGTCAACCAGCATAAGAGTTTCGTCAGGGAATTTCTCATTAATATCTTCGCTTTATTCTCATCCCCTCTTTCTAGATGTGATAAGTGGTCTGTGACCACATTTTCCACTCCCTTGTTATTTCGCACTTGCATATCAAATTCCTATAAAAGTAACACCCATCGAATTAGCCTCAGTTTCGCATCATTCTTACTGAAAAGATATTTTAAAGCTATGTGACCTATGAATATGATTGCCTTTAACCCTAAGAGGTACAATCGAAACTTATCACATGTATACGCCACTATAAGTAATTCCTCTTATGTGGTGGTGTAATTAAGTTGAGGTCCTACAAGGGTCTTGCTTGCATAGTAGATAACCGTTTATCTTTCCTTTGGCCTAGTACACAACCTATAGCTTGGTTGCTTACATCGTACATGACCTCAAATGGGAGTATCCAAACAGTTAGATTGAAAATTGATGTGAATGTTAATGCCTCCTTTAGTTTATTGAATGCAGATACACACTCTTCATCAAACAGAAAGGGCACATCTTTGACCAATAGGTTTGTCAAAGGTATTGCAATTTGTGAGAAATCTTTAATAAATCAACAGTGAAATCCTGCATGGCCTAAGAATTCTCACACACCCTTGACATTACTTGGCGGTGGGAGTTTCTTTATAACTTCTATTTTTGCTCTGTCCACTTTGAATCCTTGGTGTGAAATTTTATACCCGAGCACTATCCCCTCTTGCACCATAAAGTGACACTTCTCCCAGTTCAAATCTAACTGTGACTCTTCATATCTTTGGAGCACTCTGTCTAAATTGGTTAAACACATCTCAAAAGAGTCTCCAAAAACTAAAAAAGCATCCATGAACACTTCTATTATATCTTTGATCATATCGGCGAAGATGGACATCATATATCTTTGAAATGTAGTTAGGGCATTGCATAATTCGAAAGGCATTCGTCTATACGCAAAGGTATCATAAGGACAGGTGAATATAGTCTTCTCTTGGTCCTTTAGGGAGATGAAGATCTTATTGTATCCAGAGTATCCATCCAAAAAGTAGTAGAATTAATGATAAGCCATTCTATCATCTAGTCTATGAACTGGAGAGGAAATTGGTCCTTTAATTCACAGTATTGAGTTTTGTGATAATCTATCCACACCCTCCATCCTGTGATTGTTCTTGTTGAAATTAGTTCTCTACTTTCACTCTTTATTACCGTCATTCCACCGTTATTAGATACACATTGTACTGGGCTGACCCATTCACTATCAGATATGGGATAAATTATTTCTGCATATAAAAGTTTAATTATTTCTTTCTTAAACACCTCCTTCATGTTAGCTCTGTTGATGCTCCCTTACCATTCTACATCCTTCTTTGAGGTTTATTCAATACATACAGACATTTGGACTTATACCTCAAATATCAAAAATTTGCCATTTGATGGCCTTCATTCGCCTTCTAACAATTGCTTACCACCCTACTCTCTTGCTTCTCATTCAATTGATTGGAGATGATGATGGGTAACGTTTGACCTTCACCTAGAAAAGCATATCTGAGATGAGTAGGTAAAGATTTAAGCTCTAAGGTAGGTGGTTTCTTTGTGGAGGGTGGTATGGATGCTTCGATTCAAACTAATATGTCTTGATGCATTTGAACACCCAACTCCGCCATCTCAGCATTTCTTTCAAGCTTAGCCCTGATCGACTTCTTATCTCCATTAGTTGTGTTTGCTTCTATTGATTTCACTTTGGTAATGCAACTCTCTACTTGTTTTTGCAAATTTTAATCTATATTTTCGACCTTCATACATGCGCTGCTTTTTGTTGGGTTTTTTAAAGACTTATTCATATTAAACTCCACTTGGTCTTCACTGATCCGAAGTATCAATTTTGCTTCACGAACATTAATTACTGCTTTCCTTGTATTCATAAATGGTCGACCAAGGAATAATATTGATACTTGCTCCTGAGTCACATAGACACTTTGTGAATTCAAATTCACCAACCACACAGGGTATTGTGAAACTCCCTAAATTTTTCAACTTGGATGGCATTTGGCTGGTGACTATAGAATTGCAGGTGCCAATTAGAGCCACAGATTGGTTTTCTTCCCAAGTACGCTTCCTTGATAATATATCCTTAAAAAACTTAGCATACTTAGGCATATATTCCAAAACCTCGATAAATGAAAGATTTATCTACAGTGTCTTTAACATCTCTACAAATTTCACAAAATTGTGCTTCCAATTTATTCTTTTGTAGTAGATGAGGATAGGGAACCTTGGGTTGATATGGTTGAGGGGTGACATAAGGAGGATATTCGCTCATATCTGCTTCTTTCTCCTTTTCTGGTTTTTTTTCAATAAGAGCATAGTTTACAACCTTTTTCTTTATGGGTTGTTCAAGTTCCTTCCCACTTTTCAGTATGACAGCTTTTAGTTGTTCCCTCAATTTTGTTACAAAAGTGCTTGGAATATTTGTTGCATTTCTTGCTGATAAGATACTTATCAATTGGCTTATTTGAGCCTCCAAGTTATGGATGGAAGAGGCATGATTCTTTATTACTTGTTCGAATCTACTCACCAAATCTTTTTAAGCATCATCTAAGCTTCCAAGCTTGTTTGAAAATGTTCTCCAATTTGGATTCCATTGTGTTCGGTTTCTCCTGTTGGAAACCAACTGGTCCTTGAGGTCTAAAATGGCCTCCTGCATTGTTATATGAAGAAAAATTAAGATGATTTTTTCACCCAGGGTTGTACGTGTTAGAGTAAGGGTTGTTTCCCCCTCCTCGACCATATTGCGCCCCTATGTAATTTCCTTGTTCTGCTCCATCACCCTTTATTAGGAAACAATTGATGGTGTCATGGTCCATTTTCCTACACAATTCACATTTTAAGTTAATATCTTTCATAGAAGTGGAAGATGATGCTTTCATTTTGTTTAGCTGTCGAGTCAAGCTGTCAATTTTGGCTTTCATTTCGATCATTTGATCGACAACTATAGCTCCATTTTGTTCTCGGAAAATTATAGGTTGCCTATTTCACTCATTTGTCCATAGACAGCTGTTAATTGCCATCTCCTCTAACAACTCCTTAGCTTCATCCACCGTGTTGCTCATTAACGATCCTACTGAAGCTACATCAATAGTGCCTCTCGTGGGTAGGTTTACCCCATTGTAAAATGTTTGCAAGAGGAATTCCTTTGGTAAGTTATGATGTGGACAACTCCTCTACAAATCCTTGTATCGCTCTCATGCTTCATAGATCGATTCCCCATCACCTTGCTGGAAGTTGTAATCTCCTTAATTATCTTAGTCGTATTGGTAAGGGGAAAATATTTATCTAAGAAGGCATTTACTAATGTGATGTTGGAGGGGCTAAGAGAGTGATACCAAGTCTTTGCCCTATCCTTTAGTGTGAACAAGAAAAGTCTCATCCTAACTGCATCTTTCAACATCTAATGATATCGAAAGGTATCACATATCCCGAGGAAGTTCACTATATGTGCATTGGGGTCCTTATTCGTTAGCCCATAAAATTGCACATTTTTATGTAGTAAGTTTAAAAGGACTGGTTAATTTCAAAGGAGGCAACTTGAACTGGTGGCCTAGCCACACCTTGACTTGCTACACTGAAGCCCGGCCTCATAAAATCCATAAGAGTTCTCGGTTGATGCCCTTGGTTCACTCCCTGTCGAACTATTGATTATATTCTTCTACCATTGGTTCCTTAACTGCTTCTTTCTGGCATTTGGCTCTTCGGATAGCTCGTTCCAAATGAGTGATATTAAGTTTCAAATCTTCAACTATTCAACTTTTACTTCTCGTAGCTCTTGTGTTCATGTAAGTGCACAGACAGAATAGGGGTAAAAAAGCCTTAAACTAAAAAGAACTAAACTAATCCTACGCCTCCCTGGTAACGGCACCAAAAACTTGATCGAAGGTGTCGAGTCTTACAATTTATAGCCTTCAATTATCATAAGAGCACGGGGTTGTGAATTGTAGCAAGGGTCGATCCTATAAGGAGGGTGAATTAATCTAAACCTAGGTTATCTAAGGCTCGGAAAAATTAATAAAATGAAAATAAATTAAAAATTAAAAATGCACAGAAAAGTAAATATGGGAATTTGATTAACAAGAATTTAATTTGGGAAGTTAAGACACAAATAAGGGAAATTGAGGAACACACAAGTCACAATGAAAATCACTCAAGAGAAATTACCAAGTTATGAGAGAGAGGATTTTCCTATCATTAATGCTAATCTAGTCATTTATGCATTATTGTGGTGTCGGTTGTAGACTATCAAAAGGTCGATTACTCTCTCTCTAAGTTATAATTATTAAACCTTAGATCATAAACCTTAATTGAATTATGAAGTTTACAATCTCTCAATTAACAAAAAACCCACAATTCTAATTAGATCTTAAGCCCTCTAATAAATACTAGGACTCACACAGGATCTCTCTTCACACAAAACCTGATAAGATTAATCATGCAGTCTATTGGATCACGTAACTCTCATTAACCCAATCTAATCATTTTTATCTGGTTCACCCTCTCTGTTTATTATCAAAATATGTAAGTAACGTAACAACACCCAATCAATAAAACACAAAACAACTATATTAACATTAAATCCAGGTAAAATCCTGAAGGAAGAGTCAGAAGATCATCAACAATCCAAAATCCATCATTATACAATCCATTTCAATATTATACATTGAAAGAACAAAAATGAAAATGGAAAGGAGAAGAACTTGGATCGAATAATCTGGAAGACAGCAATGTCAAGAGACCCACTTATCCAGGAAGTCAGCAGCATCGGAAGACCCACTTCTTCTCCTCTTCTTCCTCTTCCTATTCCTCTTCTCTCTTCTTTCTCTCTCCTTTAGGTTCTAAAAGTGGCAAAGGTGAAGGTCCCTTTTAGGGTTGCATTATATTCCTTTTATACTCTTTTCCGATTAGGGCAACCTTAGGGCTTTTTTGGGGTTCGAAAGGTTCAAAAAGTTCTTTAAAAATTTAAAACTGGAAGCAGCCTCGTGTCTTTCCATGCATGGGCATTTTGGCCTTCTGTCACAATTATGGCACCTCCATCATCCTTCTGTCATCGTGGCCCTCGGTTAGCTCCCAGGTTTTCTCCGAATCTTATTCGTTATCCACTCTTTGCCCTAAAACATTATCAAACACATCGAGGCACCTAAAAAGTACAAAATTGAAGCTCAAAAACATGCTCTAACTCATAAAACACTTAAAACACAAATATCTACTAACTAACACAATTCTAACCTAACATGCACTAAAATATTAAATTAACAACTAAATACAAACTAAACTACCCATAAAAACATGATGCAATCTACAACTATCAATGCACCTAAAGTGAAAGAGATTAATGGGTTCAAACTTTGGTATTCTGGGTGTAAGAGATTACAATATGTGGTAGCTATCTTGGTTGTCAACGATCTTATACATCCTGTTATAGGGGTAAAAAAGACCAATGATAGGATAATGTCCTTAAAGATTATAGTGAAAGGTGTTGTTTTCAATTTGTTGTGTGCTTATGTACCTCAAGTATGATTGGATGAACAACTTAAACACCAATTCTAGGAAGAGCTAGATAAGGTGATTGAGCAAATCCCCCCTCGAGAGAGTTATTCTAGGATGATACTTTAATGGTCATATAGGGGCAACCTCAGATGGGTATTCATAGACTTATGTCAATTTTAGGTTCGGTGATAGGAATGATAGTGGGACTGTTTTATTGGATCTCGTAGTAGCATTTGAGTTAGTGATAGTCAACTCTTTTTTTTTAAGGAAAATGAGGAGCACCAAGTGATTTTAAGAGTAGAGTCACGAAAACTCTAATTGACTACCTAGTGCTTGCTTGTCAACTTAGCATAGATTGTTAGTTTTGGATCTTTTAATTAAGGGTTGAAAGAAGAAGAGAAGTCCTAAGAGGTGTGCCAAAGTCAAAAATGGTGGAATTTGAAAACAGATATGGTGGAACAACTTAGGGATAGAGTAACATATGGAGAATAATGGAAATTAAAAGGGGATGCTAACCATATGTGGGAGAGAGTATAACTCTTTTAAAGACTTCAGCTAAAGAGATCTTGGTTTTTTCAAAAGGGCCTAAGGGTAGTAAGATGGAGGCTTCGTGGTAGAATGAAGATGTATAAGAAAAGGTTAAGATCAAGAAAAGTGCCTATAAAGCTCTATTGGATAGCATTATAGAGGTAAAGAGAGTAGTTAATTGAGAAAGTTATGAACTAGCAAAGAAAAAGGTGAAGAAGATGATCTCATAAGCTAAAAGCAAAGCTTACGAGAAATCATACCAACGTTTTGAAACTATAGATGGAGAATTTTTTTTAAAAAATTGGCGAGAGTTAGGGAAGGGAAAGCGAGAGACTTATATCAATTTTATTGTATAAAAGGGAGAGAACAAATATGGTAAAGAGAAGATGAACTAAAGCAGATCTAACATAATTATTTGAACCAATACACTTAAGGCTTAAGCTATCGAGATCTCTATAAAGAATCATCCAAGTTGATAAAAATGTAGAGAGAAGAGTTTTTCTCTTAAGATAGCTTATCCTCCTAAATTCATATTTTTTCCCTGTGTGAGAGCCCCTACCCCTAGGCTCAACAATAATCAACAAACTTCTTCCCCGCAATCTGGTCCCCCAATTACCAACAATAACTCCTTTTGACTAACCAACAAACTTCTACCAAAAACCTATCCTAAATAGTACCTAAACTAACCATATCTATAAACCCTAAAAAAGACACACCAACTACTACCACAAAAAAAAACATAATTCCTAATGAAACACTATCTAAACCCCTTAAACCCATTGAGTTCCCTCCTTTGAAGGAAACTTCAGAAACCCAAAAGGAACCTGAGAAGAGAGATTACATGGAGTTTCATCGTAGGAGATTTTGAAGACTTGGGCAAGTTAAGGTTTGTTAAGTCAACAAATGATGAACCCATTCAAGCTTCCTTGGAGGTGCTTCGACTTCGAGCAAAGAAATAGAGCTCATATCTGGTAGTTATTTTCCTTGAGAAATGTTTATCATTTCCAGTTGTTAATAAATGGGCTAATACTGCTTGTAAAAATCTAGGATTGTTGAATACAATGGTGAATGAAGAAGAAATTTTTGTGATTAAATTCAATTATGATAAGAATGCTTAAAGAGTATTAAAAGAAGGACCTTGGCATGTCCTTAGACATCCAACTTTTTGTGATTAAATTCAATTATGATAAGAATTCTTAAAGAGTATTAAAAGAAGGACCTTGGCATATCCTTAGACATCCAATGCCACTTAAGAAATGTCACCCAGGGGTAAATATAGATAGAAGCAAAATGGAAACAATACCATTGTGGGTAATTTTCTATAGAGTCCACTTGGATTATTGGTTTGCGGAAAGGATGAGCAACATTGCTAGCAAGATTAGAAAATCATTAAGGATGGACGAGAGCACAGTAAAGATGAGAAGGATAGGATTTGCTAAGGTGTGTATTGATGTAGATATTACCAAAAAATTGCCTAATTCCATGAGGATCATAAAGCAAAATGAGAAGGGTGAATTAGAGGAAGACCAGATAAGGATAACATATATGTGGAGACCTAAGACTAAAGAGGAAAGAATGGTCTAGAGAAAGAAAAAGAATAAAGAAGTAAATAAGGTAAGTGAAGAGGGGACAAAACATGGTGAAAGTAATAATGTAAAGAGGAAGGAACCAAATAAAAAGCTAGAATGATAGAACATAAGGAGAAAATCAATGTGAAGAGAAGTGAACCAAAAGAATTCATAACTATTTAGATACAAGATCAAAATAATAATAAAAAACTAGATAAAGGAAAGAAGATAGTAATTGATCAAGAGATTGAGCAAGATGAAGTAAGGAGAACTCCTTCAGTGGAAATAGGAGAAACCTCTGAAACTAAACAGAATAATGGTACCTTTCTAGGACTAGTAGGAAATCAAAGAGAAAGAGGTAAGGCAATAAAAATAAATAATGAAGTTAGTAATGAAATGTAAGAGGGCTAAATAGCCTCAATAAATAACTAGCTATTAGGGATTTGATTAGAAGCAAGCTAGCTAATTTTTTTAACTTACTTGAAACCAAAATAAAAAAAGGAACAAATGGAAAAATATCTAATAAAAAAGGAACAAATGAAAAAAAATCTATAGTTCCCAGGGGAAAGTTGGAAGTTGATCACTAACTATGACAAAAATATGAGAGAGAGAATTATAATAGTGTATAACACCTAAAATTTGGAACTGTTTAAATGGGGTGCTATAAACCAAGTGATAAAATATGATATGAAGATAAAAAACACGGGCAGTATTATTATAATATCAACTGTATGCATCCAATTATACATTCCAATGACAGATGTTATGAGAGGAATTGGTGAGGATCAACAATACAAAAAATCACCCTTGGAAATGCATAGGGGATTATAATTTCACTCTTAAGAACATGAGGAGAAAGAAGCTAGACTAAGCAAAACTGTAGGGAATTACAAGTACTAACAAAGTATACTGGGCTGACAGATCTTAAACACTATGGAAATGGTTACAATTGGAAAAAAAAAGTAGAGTGGTAGCTAGTTCTTGTTAAAGAAGTTTGATAGATGTATGATTAATGGAAACTAGCTCACACACTTCCCACTTAGTACTGCCAGTTTTGAGGATCCTAATACCTTTTATCATAGTCCAATTATGGTTAAATTTAATACCTTAACTGAAAGAAGGAAAGCTCCATTCAGGGCCTTCAACCATTTAAGGGGAAAACCTCAATTCAGAAGTATTTTAAGGGAAGAAATGAGTAAAGAGATAACTAGTACAAAGGGATACATGCTAAACATAAAGCTAAAAGATATGAAAGAAAGGGAAAAAACTCTTAGCAAGGAATTCATAATTCCTAAATAGGAGGAAACAACAAAAGCATTAGAAGAACTGCAGAGATGATAAAGAGAATGCTAGCAAAACCAAAAGATCAACAACTGAGAAAAGAGGAAATAAATAAGGTAAACAAAAACAACAAGTCCATAGAAGACATAAACATTTTACTAAGACAAAAAGCAAGATTGTAGTAGTTGAAAGAAGGGGAAACATGCATAAATTAATTTATGAATTTATTTATAACTTGGAGGAACAAGAACTATATGCAGTGTTTGGAAGATGAAGCAAGCCAGAAACATCATGATCAAGAACAAAAGAAAAGAATTACATTTGAATCCTTTAGTAAACATTATGGGACAAAAGATGTAGTAGAGACCATTCTAGAAAATATAAAGGGGAGAATAAGGAGAATATTAGAGGAGGGCAAGGCTGAAATAATTAAGGAAGTTACTGGACAAGAGATAAAAGAAGCAGTATTGACAATGAGTCCTGACAAATCTCTTAGCCTTGATGGCTATAACAGAAGATTCTTCTAGAAGAACTGGAATTCTTCTTGAAAGGAACCTATTGGAAAGAGTGGAATAAATCATTTGTGAGCCTGATCCCCAAATAACTAAATGCCTTCAAGCTGGAATAGTTAGGCTCATTTCCTACTGCAACATACTGTATAAAACCATTACTAAGATAATGGCAAATATACTAAGGAAGAATCTGGGGAAAATTATTGATCTAGCACAAAATGCTTTCATTAAAGGGAGAACAATAGGCACGAAAATCCTTGCTATTCCAAGAGATTCTTAAAAGCTACAACACTAACACTAAAATGAAGAACTGCATTGTAAAGATTGATTTGACAAAGGTTTATGATTCAATTAATTGAATTTCCTGTTCAGCATTTTAAATGCAACTGATTATCCTCCCATGTTTAGGCATTGGATTAAAACATGTCTCTCTACAACTTCTCTAGCCTTCTTGGTGAATGGTGAAACCCCAAGCTAATAAAAGCTAAAAAGGGGATGAGACAAGGAGATCCCCTATCCCCATTGTTATTTGTATTGTGCATGGAGATACTATAAATCACTCCAAAAAATGTGGAAAGTTGCTGAAATTTTAGCATCATCACAAATAAAGAGGTAACAAAATAGGACATCTAACTTTTATAGATAATTTGTTACTTTTTTGTAAGGTTGATAAGCTTTGTGCTCATACAATCACTAGAGAACTTTAAAGCTATAACAGGTCTGAAAAGCAATCAGAGTAAGAGATGCTTTTACTCTCCTTAAATACAAACTATGAAATTGCTTCAGAAGCCATGGAGAAGGGGTTACATAATGGAAATCTCCCTGAAAAGTACCTGGGGGTACCAATTTCACAAAGAAGATTCACTACTACTGAATGTAAACCACTGATGGACCATTTGAAGGGAGAATAAACCACTGGTGTAAGAAGTTTCTAAATTATAGGGGAAGATTACAATTGGCACAGACAACCTTGAGCAATCTAACAAGCTATTGGATCAGCTACATATCATTATCAGAAAGTGTGTTGAAGGATATTGATAAAAAACTGAGAAACCTTCAATGAGAGGGATCAAGTCATGGAAACAAGAAGGAAACAATGACCTAGAAAACAATATGCAAACCAAAACAACAAGAAGGCTTAGGACTACAATCAATAAGAGTACTGAACAGAGTAACAGGCCAAGAATCTATGGAGGTTATGTAATAAGAAGGATGATACGTGGGTGAAGTGAATTCATCATATTTACATAAAAAAGAGAAGCATTTGGAAATTGGAAATCAAATAGAATATTGTTGATGGTAAAACCTATCTACTTGTTTTATGCTCAAAAATCGCAAGTGAACGGATCATGACTTGTGGTAAAAAGAACGGATATTGATCTCACATTGATTGATGCTTAGACACAACTTAATTTAGACACAACTTTGTTTAAGAAAATAAACTGTGAAATGAAAATAATCTGGAAAATTAAATTATAATTAAAAGACTAATGTAAACAATGGAAAATACCGAAATTGCAGAAAATCTGAATTCAAGAATCTAAATACTAGATATTACTTTTTTCCTTATTTTGTCTCCCTCCTATTTTATTGATTGAATTATGTCTCACCCTAGATTTTCGAATGTACTAATTACCTTCTCTCAAGGTGCAACTATGTATCCCTAATGGAATTAGCGGGAATCAATTGGACGATCTCTCAACCTACCCAATGACTTTACTGATTCAATTAGTTATCAAACTATCCAATTGGTGATCAATTGACTAGTCGAGATCTCTCTTCTAACTATTCAATTGATGTGATGATTGCTAGTCTATAGGTCGCCAACTCTTGTTGTACAATCCTACATGAATTTTATCTCACTCACTCTCTCGATTTATTGCAAGATAACAATTAAAAACAACAATCAACAAAGACAATTGCATTCAATTCAATAAAATAGGAGTTTAACATAATAGTTCCAAAAACAATCCCTAAAATAAAATCAGCTGACATGGTCTCTATAACATCATCGACATTCAAACAATCCATTTTTATAAAGAATATAAGAGAATAAAATGACAGAAAATTGAATAGAAAGACTACTTCTCTTCTTTGCCAAAATCTGGAATTTTGGTGTTGATGTGCTATTTTGCCCAATCTTGATGATGATCCTTTTCTTCAATCCTTCCTCAATGCTCCAAACATGTGTTCTTCACTCAAGGATGGTGTTTCTATAGGTAGGTGTCATCTCCTTTGAAGATGGAGGCTTAATTCCCTTTTTATAGTCCAAAAACCCTAAGTTTAATGAAGCCTCATAGATTCTCTTGGATTGTAATTCCCATGAGCGTGGGAATTTGTCACAGATGCATCTCTCATTTTCTTCTATAATTCCTATGTGATGTACGAATTTGCATAATTCCCACGAACGTGGGAATTTGTCACAGATCCACTCCTCATTTCTTCTCCTCTTTGATCTTTAGTTCACCCTCCAAGTTTCTCCTTCCTTCTTCCTACATTAAAAATAGTCAATTCTTGCCCTCAATTAACATCAAACACACAAGAACAATAATAAAAATCAAACTTAACGAAAACATACAAAGTGAATCCTAAACTAGAACAATAATCAACAATTATGCTACCAATTACCTATAAAAACATATCATAATGCACACTTATCAACATCCCCACACTTGAATCTTTGCTTGTCCTCAAGTAAAATAAATACAACCAATCAATTCTACCACTTCATTTTCACATAGATCAACACATACAATCCCTCAAATTCAAGCCA
>JAOQMS010000008.1:36464167-36476219 GCA_027563885.1 Erythroxylum longipes | reverse complement strand
CGTAGCGCTCCCTTATTTTAGGATATGTATCGGAATGACCTACGGGCGTCCCGGTGCGTACCCTAGGGTAAAGGGGTATTACATATCATGCCCTATGCAAAATCACATAAAAAGTAAAACGCATAACCTCCCCGCACTTGAACAACACATTATCCTCAATGTGATAAGGGAACAAACAAGAAGAATAAAATTATGACAAGAAGAAATATAAAGTTAAGGTAAACGGAAAATAACTAACAATAAAAATGAAGATTAATTTGAAAAAGAAAGACAAATAGATTAGCCAAAATCTCATGGAAATGGAGATGGTGATGATTTCGGAGGCGTCAATTGAACGCCCTAAGCTTCAAAATATCTGTGGATCTGACAGATATCTCTGCTTTGGCGTCATTGTGTTCGGGTCATCTCCTTCATCATTCTGATGTTCTCCGTAAGTGTTTTATTGGTTTTGGAGATTGCATTCTAACTTCCTTCCAGCCTTGTTCTTGCTCTTCCTCTTCCTTGGACTTTTCACTGGTGGAACCCTCGTCTGCTTGCTGAGGTGGCACTAAACTCAAGCTTGCCTAACTGGTCTTAATCTTCACACGTGTCTTCTAGATGATATCCCTAAGTTCCATATTATGAGACTTCAGGATTTTAGCCCATCATAAGTGGTGATGGTTTAAGAAGTCAGGTAAGTGGACAGTTAACTTATTACGTTCCACGTCATAATATTTAGCAATTGCAGACACTAGGTACCCCATTCCTAAATTTTTGCTCCTCTTGCATGGAATTGCCACAATAACATTTAGCACATATGTTGATGTGCACACCAGAATACTGTAGTCCATGCACCACAACATAAAGAGTTCCTTTGTGGAACACTTGTTGGTTTCTGTTTTGTCAAAAACTAGCTAACACATGAATTTGTGCAACAACGAGTGTTCGTGGGACCTTATTATGTTGTTATGAGCATTCTTGGCATGAAATTACTCTATTCCAGTGAGTTCACTCCAATATCAAGAGGGATAAAAATCATCATACTGATCGATAATGGAGGATTCGGGGAATCCATACATATCGCACATGATTTCTACATTCAATTCATAAGCTCTTTCTCTCAACCTAAACCACAATTCCTTGAGGTTCCTAGGGTCATAAGTCAGTGAAGTGAAAAATTCCAACGTGAACTCCTGATAAACAGGAAATTGGAACTGTATAAGTTAGGCCCACTGGATTCTTTCAACTAAATTTTCCACCCTCTCAGGCAATACTAGCCTATCGAGTGTTTCAAAATCAAAATATTTGGGAACTACAATTTGTCTAACATTTAAAGACTGAAAACGAATATCTTCCTTCTCTGTGTAGATCAAGAAGGGTACACCAAAGTCTGTTGCTCTGTTTCTTCTCCCACGTCCCGCAACTTGATTTCACCCTGATTGCTCTCATCTGGTGGATTATTTAATGCACGACATAATTCTTGAGAATTAGGTAGAATTTGGAAGAAATTTAGAGATTTGAAATTTTTAGAGAGATGTGAGAGCGTTTGTAGGCATGAATTCTAGAGAGATAAAGTGAAAATAAAAGTGAATGAAAAAAATGAAGTTAGAAATGAATATAAAGGTGGTTGGAGGGTAAAATGGTAAAAACATTCCTTTAAAAATGCGTCCTCCCCTTCCTGCCTAGTCGCAGGCCACGAATGTGGCCTACAGTTTTTTCACCACTTCTTATTTTTCTTCTTTTGTTCTTTCATAATCTTTTCAAATTTACTTTTTAATTCTTTTATGGCCCCTTTACCTCTCTTTTACTTGCTTGATAAATCATCCACTTTATTCCGAAATCCTACTTCGTCTTGATTTATTCGAACACAAAAAAATCCTAACTATAGAATTTCAAACGTTCTAGCAATAATAAATAAGAAACTAATTCTCCATGGGTTGCCTCCCTTGCAGCGCTTCTTTTAACGTCGATAGCTTGACGCTCTTTTTAAGGAAACTAATCTAGGATTAATTATAAGAAGCTTGCTTCCACCTTTTTCATTCAACATCTATTTTTTTTTACTATAAGTAAGCTACAAATTACAAAATGAACAGTAGGAAAATATAGATAAAGTTGAGAAAACCAATTAATTTCATCAATGTCCTTCTCATTAACAAACTGTCAATAAAATAGGGAATAATGAAACTCCCTGAATCTTGCATTGAATCTAACAGTTTGTCCTGTACAAAGGTGAGTTGCTCTCTTTCTTCCTTAATCACCTTCGTATCCTTCGCTTCTTCCGCTTCATGAATAGATACTTTCATCGCTTCTTCAAACTCCATGTCTGCTATCTTCTGTTCTTCATACTCTTGTTCTTTAGAAGATTCAAACACGTCAATTATCCTGAATGAGCTACTAACCTTCGGATTCTTAATTGCATCATTCATGTTGAATGTCATTTAATCATCATCAATCCAAAAGATAGAGTTCTTGTCCTCAACATCTCTCCAAGATTTTTCGATGTTCACATATGGTATATCAAGAATTGGTGAATAATAGGGATGGTTGGCATAATTTTCTTCATCCTCTTCTTTGATTTCTTAGTCTTCTCTAAGGTCAGGTTCAGCTTGATTTCTCGCTGGTTCTTTAGCTCTACCCCATTCCTAAGTGTGATAGCCTAACATGGCTCTATTGAATTTACATTCATGCTGCGCAGACAGTTTTCCACACTTTGCTTACAAAATTCCCTAGAAAACTGACCTATTCGAACCTCTAGATTGTGAATAGAAGATGCATGATCTTCTACTACTTACTTAAACTTCTATTTTAATCTCTTCTGGTTCTCTTCCATATCCGTGAGCTTATCCATGATTTTGTCTAGCTTGGAATCCTATGAATTAGATTCATCATGTTGGAATTCAAATAGGTCTTGATGTCCCATATAAGTACTTGATTGTTGAACCAATAGAAATCTGGGTGGTTCTGCCACCCCGAGATGTATGAATTCATATAAGGATGATAATTTCCTTAACCAAATTGGGGCTCCTTGAACTCTGTAAGTGTCCCTTACTCCCTATAATATACATCCTCCATGATCGTTCTTTTTATCTCTTCTTAACATTTAACTCTTCAAATGTCTCATTCTCATTCTAAGATGTCTTGATATGTCTCTACTTTATGCCTCAATTTTTTTTAAAACAAAAGAACTTAGACTAAAGAACTAAACTAATCACCTCTCTGGCAATGGTGCCAAAAACTTGATCGTAGGTTTCTATATGATAAGTTTTAATATTTTTAACCTTGATAATATTGCAAGCATACATATTTAGAAATATCACAACTCATATACCATAAATTCACATTCATGAGCCAAACATTGATATTCAATGCTCATATAAACAATGATGACATACTTAAGCAAAGTACATAATGCAAATATGCTTCATCATATTATCCATATACCGAAAATGCACAATTATAAACCAAATATTGATATTCAACGCTCATTGATACAAAGTATCAATATAATTGCACATCATTACAATTCATCATTACAACCAATACAAATGCTCATCAATACCAATTATTCATATTGCCATGCTATATTTCTTATTTATGACTATTAAGTTTCCTTTATATGTTAAGCCTACATATTTTTTGTGGGTGTGGATAACGAGTGTTGTGGATATCTAAAGATATCAAACTGTAGATACTCAAAGGTATCGAACTGTGGATACCCGAAGGAATCAAATTATGGATACCCGAAGGTATCGATCTGTGGACACTGGTGGTGTCCAACTATAGCAGTTGCACTATAACCCTATAGGCATGCCTATCTATCTACAACTAAGACAATAGAGCAGGCATTATAATATTTCCTTTAACCATTTGCAAATTTCACAATTCATATATTAACAAATCATATGATAAACATTTCAAGTCATAAAATCTATATTTGCATTCATTCATGGCTTACCACCATTAGAAGGGCATTAAAATCATATTTGTATAATCATACTATACACATGAGTAATGAATATACATATCAATCATTTATATACATGTCAATTTTCTTTAGTATGCATTATGTTCAATATTATATTCCAATGTTCTGTCACCCAATTCACATATGGTAAGTCCTATTTCATTTATTTCTAGGTGTTTGAAAATTTTCATACACATTCATAAAGGTTCAGATAAGATACGGTAGAAATCGAAAACAAAAACAATGTCACGGTCATGAAAAATACTTTCTCTATTCATACCACTACTTGTTCCTTAATATTCATATACAAAACGTTATAAATAGGTTTCTAGGTCTTATATACATATGTCCCTTTGTGTCTCTCGTTTCTATAGAACTAATAATCAGGTCATTTGGACTCCTAACTCATGAGATATAGACCAAATATCATAAGCTACTCCAAAACAGGGGCAGCATCAGGCCACCATTTTTTATCTCAATATCAAAGGTCACAAAGCTAGAATTAAGTCAGCATTCCTTATAGAGATATTTATCTCTATGTCTTAGGTTGCATATGCAATTGAAATCACACAATTCGGAAGTCTGTAGGCTGAGTTGTGACTCAAACAATGCGATTGGTTCAATATTCCACTACACAATAATATCTTGTCATATTCAACCAAATTTATGCAAGATAACACCAAAATAACACCAAAGCATCATCCCAGCAACCATTCCACATCCAAATGAATCTTTTTACATATTCAAATACATAGATATAGAAATTAACTAAGTGAAGTCCCAAACTTTAAAATTGGCAAAGTAGTTTTTCTAATGTTTTTCTTTCCCTTTCTCTTTGGCTTTGCTTGAATCACCAAGTGAAAAATGATGGGATGAAGAAGGTGAAATGGAGAGGAGAAAAATCTAAAGTTAAGTCATCAAAGTGTTGTCCATCTCCCCCCTCCATATCCCTGTTCATGAATTTTCTAGTTTTAGACACATGTTTCAATCCCATTGGACCATATGTCATAATCCTATTGGACTATGTGTTACAATCCCGTTGGACCACATGTTACAATTCTATTGGATCATTTGTTAAAATTATATTAATCATGTATTACAATTCTATTGGACATATATGATCTAATCCTATTGGTCCATGAGTTGACTTTATGAAAATTGCATAGTGGTCCTTATTCTTCCTTAAATTTCCACATTGGCCTATAATCTTATCCATTTATTTCATTCCTTTATTTCTTGAGTTTTTAATGCCATAAATTTCATGCAATTTGGTTAATTATATTGGGAGTTATTGGCACTATTGTCGCATGCAACCAAAATAATTCCAACTCTAGCAATAAAAATGTAGTTAGTGAAGAGTTGAGATCGTTCCCACGAGAAACTTTAACAAAAAATGTTTAACGAGATGAAATGAAATAGGGGGATTTTGGTTTAATGTAATTTAAAATAAATTAAAATGGTTGAAATTAAATTAACGTAATTTGAAAGAAATTAAATTGGCTGAAATTTAAAAAATAACAAAAAATTCAAATATGGAAATTCAGTGAACAAACCTTAGTTTCGGGTTAGTGACGTTATCGAACTGATATGGATCCTCGATATAAAACTCAATTCATTAACAAACAATCATGGGGGTTATTTTCTCTTGAGATTAAATGAGTAGAAACATGTATTTTAAACATTCTTATTAGTCAACAACTTAGATACGATCTTAAGTTTAATTGATTAATAGCATTAAGAACTAAGAAACCACTGAACAAGACAACACATGTACGACATGCATTTAATCTAGTTAAGCGTCTTCTTAGAATTTCCAACTCCAACGTAAAGATGGCAATCCGAATTGCTACTTTTGATTAGCAAGACTGAATGTCATATCCTACCAATCTAGCTATAAATTAAACAAATTAACTCCTAGTTACGTACCCTAGAAATCAATCAGTTTAATCATGAAAAACAAATCGGAAGACACTTAATATTCTTCAATGAAAGAAACTTTATTTAGAATCTCACCATACCAGATGATAACGAGGTTCTCTTCAACCAAGAAGAAAACTTTAGCTATTCATGGCAAAAGTAAAAGCAAATAAAACAATAATACTAGATAAGGTCTCCATCCTTGGTCCTTTATAAAAAATACGAAATTTCTAGTCTAAAAGCAAAAAAACCTGAAAGAAACAATCTGCAGAAAAATGAAAAACAACGGCTCTCTGCTCTCTGCGTGAACAGTACACGTGAACAGTACGTCTATATATATATATATATATTATTTTCTTCTCCTTCATCTTATCATGATCTTCAATAGATATCTCTCCCAGATCAGCAGGTTGTAAATCCCCATTAATAAGGCAACATTTGAATTTCAAAATCATAAAAAATCTGGAATGTATCGGATCTGATTTAAAATCAGATCTGCAGAAAATCCTTTCCCTTATACGTGCCTACGCTTAGTCATCTAATTTTTCCGTTAGCTGAGAATTCGACTTGTCTTCCTTTTAATTCCATCTTTTTGGTCCAATTTCATCTTCCATGTGTTAAAAACCACCTGAGAACAATTTAGAAACAAGTCCATCAATTTCGCACAATAATTTTAACATATTAAGGAAATTTATCCCAAAATTAGTACAAAATTGACAACTTAACAAATTCTCCCACACCAAACCTTTGCTCACCCTCGAGCAAATATGCCAAACCACTACACTTTATCAATTCGTCCTTCATAAGATTAAGTGCATACAATCCATTAAACTTGAGCTAGCAAGACTTAGGTTGAAACACACATGATAATCACTTTTCATCAATACAAATAAACAAGTTCAGGTTAAACATTCTTTGTTCAAAGGCAATTATGAAACCAAGGTGAATTCTTCTAACAGATTTCTCTCTGTACGCTCAAGTGTTTAAGGTTAAAGTGTTTCCCTCAAATCTCCCTCTAACAGATTGCACTACCATAGGCTTACAAATTTACCAGTTATCATTCGTTCGAATTACATAAGCTCATAGATCAGAAGGACTTTATTCTGGGTTATAATGGGGCTAGGTTCAAGGGTAAAGCAAAAATGAAAAAGGTTTAATCACAAGCATTCACAAAGTACCAAGTAAGAGGGACAACCAACTATAAATTCTGAGATAAACATGTAAATGTAATGGACTACAACTACTCATTACTAACTAATGCTACTATACTTTATTTACATTTTCTTTTCTTTTCTTTTTCTTTTCTCTTTTTTTCTTTCTCTTGTTTTTTTGCGTAAAACAACAATAGTAGCATATATCAACAAAACATGAGTAGAAGTACCTCTAAAAATATCTCAAAATACAATACAAAACAAAAGTCCCTAAATTATAGACATTAAATGCTTACTTGGTACTCCGTTAAACTTGTGATAGGGTAAGGCTAATGACTTTTTGGTTTTCAATGTAAGCTGATTAATTCAAAAATAAAGGTTTAACGACTCAAAAGGGGTTTGTAAAGGAAAATTTTGATTTGGGGGGTCATTTAAGCTAAGGGGTTTAAAACAAGAAAAGCCTTAATCATTTCCATAAACCATGTAGTCAAACAAATTCAATCTGATTCAATGCAAGTTCTGAAGGCAAGCCTGATTAGAGGAGCATCACACAATACAAGAAATAGAATGACATAAAGATGATGTCATTAAGGCTCAAATTCGCTCATAGGAGGTTTAATTCAAGAATTCACCTTAATTCCACATATCACCTAATCACTCAAATGTTAAACTTTGACTAAGTGAATAAGATCAGTTATTGCAATTAATCAACATGGTTCACCTTAGAATCACATGGCCCAATTTAATTGCACACCCTCAATCTCATCCAAACTAATATAAAAAAGGTTCATGCTTCAACACACAACACAAGCAAGCAAAGAACAGAAAAAATTTAAAGAAAAGAGAATCAAATAAAAGCAAGACCACATAGTCACACACATGTACTCCAATTCCCCCACACCTAGACCTACATTGTCCTCAATGTCCAAAAATAATAAAAGCACAAAAGAGGGATGGGAACAGAAGTACTCCCTTAGATTGAAGATGCCATATGCAACTTTGAAATGAATGATTGCAGCTTTGAAAACACAGATAGTAGTGTTGAAGTGAAAGATTGTATCTTCCTTTTCAAACACCTACAAACAAAACAAATCAAAGAAAACAAGTAAAACACTCAAAGCAAACACCCAAAAGATATGCATAAAAGAGAAAAACACACAAAAGAAAGGGATACGAATGGGGTGCCTCCCATCAAGCGCTTATTTAAGGTCATAGGCTTGACCCTTGGCATAAATACATCATCCATTATCAAATAGATGCTTGAGCCCAACAGGTAGCATGCTTAGACTTCGTAAGGAGCCTGAAGAAATTTCCCTCGAAGTTAACTCCTTCTCAACACGATGCTCCAAGACTTCTAATGAGTGGAACTTTATCGTTTCGCCTTTATACTCTAATGTCCACTCGTCTTTTCGGGCATCACCCTTCTCCAACTGATTGGATTTCTCCAATTTACAAAACAACACCTCCAATTCGTTGTTAGGCAGTAATGATTTCTTCATGGCTTGCCACTGTGATGTATCTCCCATCTCAAGTGTATCTTTTCCACTCAATAGTGAATTTTCCTGCACCCATGTGTCAATAAAATCCACAAAAACAACAGGTTGTTCATCATCCACAATTTTCATGTTATTGTATATATTGAATTTAATTAGTTCACCATCACATTCCATAGTCAATGACCCATCATGAACATCAATTTTGGTTCTTGTGGTTTTTAAGAATGGCCACAAAATCGGGGTTGAAGAAGATACATCATCACTCCCTATCTGTAAAATATAAAAGTCAGCTGGAAAAAGCATATCCCCTACTTGGACTAAAATGTCCTCTAACACACCCTTTGGATAAGCATTTGAACGATCCGCTAATTCAATCAATACATTAGTTTCCTTGAGAGGTCCCACATTTAAAGACTTATAAACATCATAAGGTATAACATTTATGGAAGCATCCAAATCCAACATAGCTTTTTCAATTCTTAAATCAGCAATTTTGCATGGGATAGCGAACATATCTAGGTCTTGACACTTAGGTAGAAGCTTTTTCTTCTACAAAATAGCTGAAATATTCTCCCTCAATTGCACTTTCTCATCAAATTTTAATTTCCGTTTTGAAGTGCAAAGTCCCTTAAAGAATTTAGCATAACGTGGGATCTATTTTATTGCACCAAGTAAAGGAATATTTACCTGGACTTTCCTGAAAGTATCCCATATTTCCTTCTCTTGCTCCTCCTTTGCCTTGGTGAATCAGCTAGGAAAAGGGGGTTGCACAATCATATTTTTCTGACTTGTCTACGTTTTTTTTCTGGCTGTTCAGTTGCCTCCTTTGTTGCTTCTTCCACAATTTCTCTCTTGGAGATTTTCGGTGGTGGTTCCTTCAATTCCTTCCCACTCTGCAACATGATAGCTTTAGCACCATGTTTGAGATTGATTCCAGTTAGGCTGGAAAATTTCCAGAACTTTGTGTCTCCAATCTATTAATGGCGGTTTTCATTTGGCTCATTTGATTTTCAAGGTTTTGGATACTAGCTTGAGTATCCCGCTGAAACGTCAAAGTGTTAGTGGTCAAAGATTGAACTATATCTTCTAAGGAAGACTTACCTTTGGGAGTGGATGTCATTTGCTGGGGTTGTTTAGGCACATATGGTTGTCTAAATTGTTGGAAATTTGTTGCATTTTGCTGTCCTTGTGGGTTCCCATAACGTAAATTCGGATGATCTCGCCAACCAGGATTGTAGGTGTTGGAAAATGGGTCATATTTTCTTTAACTTGGTCTAGCAAAACCTCCTAAGACATTCATCTATTCCGTATTTTCTTCTTGCAAAATAAGACATGCGTCAGTGGGGTGTCCTAACAGTGAACAAATTCCACATACCTTTGCTTCTTCTTTCTTTGTAACCACAAGTTGTCGCACCAAGGATGTAAGGTCGTCCAATCTTTTCTCCAATGCTGTCACATTCACTTTATTGACGTGTTTAGAGCTATGGCCAGAACGGATCCCGAATTGTTGTGTATTAGAAGCCATATTCGCTACTAAGTCCCTTGCGGCTATCGGTGTTTTGTCAACTAGAGCTCCGACGCTTGCAGCATCGATCATACTCCTATCCATGAGCAAAAGACCTTCATAAAAATAATGAATCAACAGCTGGTCAGTTATTTGGTGATGGGGACAACTAGCACAAAGTTTCTTAAATCTTTCCCAATATTCGTAAAGAGTCTCTCCTATGTGTTGTCGAATGCCACAAATTTCTTTCCGAATGTTGGCAGCTCTCGATGTTGGAAAATACTTCTCGAAGAAAAGTTTCTTCATTTCAGCACATGTTTGCACATTTTCGCCGGCTGAATAGTACAACCAATCTTGAACATCATTCTTGAGAGAAAATGGAAAAGCTCTTAATTTGATTTGCTCTTCCATCACATTTGTTGACTTCATTCCCATACAAACGATGTTTAACTCCTTCAAATTTTTATAAGGATCCTCTCCCAGTAAACCCCTGAAAATAGGCAATAAATGAATCAACTCAAATTTTGATTCAAAAGTATTATTGTCACCTAAATTTGGAAAATTGATGCAGTGGGGCTGTTGAGCATCCGTGGGCACGACTAGCTTACGAAGAGTACGATTTGCAGCCATGGTTTATGATTTCTACGCTTGTTTTTGTTGTTTTGTCTGTTTTTGTAGTCTCTTAGTTGTCTTCTTGATCTTTGAATCAAATTGCAACTGAGTTGTCTTGTCTACTCGTGTAACATACATAAACCGTTAAAAAGTTCCTCAGTAACGGCCCCAAAATTTGGTACTGATGTCGCCTGCAACCAAATTAATTCCAACTCTAGTAATAAAAATGTAGTTAGCGAAGAGTTGAGATCGTTCCTACGAGAAAATTTAACGAAAAATGTTAAACGAGCTGAAACGAAATAGGAGTGGGATTTTGGTTTAACTTAATTTAAAATAAATTAAAATGGTTGAAATTAAATTAACGTAATTTGAACGAAATTAAATTGGTTGTAATTAAAAAATAACAAAAATATTCAAATCTGAAAATTCAGTGAACAAGCCTTGGTTTCGAGTCACCGACGTTATCGAGCTGATATGGATCCTCGATATAAAACTCAATTCATTAACAAACAATCATGGGGGGTTATTTTCTCTTAAGATTAAATGAGTAGAAATATGTATTCTAAACATTCTTATTAGTCAATAACTTAGATACGATCTTAAGTTTAATTGATTAATAGCATTAAGAACTAAGAAACCAATGAACAAGACAACACATGTACGACATGCATTTAATCTAGTTAAGCGTCTTCTTAAAATTTCCAACTCAAACTTAAAGATGGCAATCCTAATTGCTACTTGTGATTAGCAAGACTGAACGTCATATCCTACCAATCTAGCTATAAAATAAACAAATTAACTCCTAGTTGCGCACCCTAGAAATCAATCAATTTAATCATGAAAAACAAATTGGAAGACACTTAATATTCATCAATGAAAGAAACTTTATTTAGAATCTTACCATACCAGATGATAACGAGGTTCCCTTCAACCAAGAAGAAAAGTTTAGCTATTTATGGCAAAAGTAAAAGCAAATAAAACAATATCACTAGATAAGGTCTCCATCCTTGGTCCTTTATGAAAAATACGAAATTTCTAGTCTAAAAGCAAGAAAAACTTAAAGAAACAATCTGCAGAAAAATGAAAAACAGCAGCTCTCCTCTCTCTGCGTGAACAGTACATGTGAACAATACGTCTTTTATATTTTTTATTTTCTTCTCCTTCTTCTTATCATGATCTTCAACAGATATCTCTCCTAGATCTTCAGGTTGTAAATCCTCATCAGTAAGGTAACATTTGAATTCAAAATCATAAAAAAATCTTGAATGTGTCGGATCTGATTTAAAATCAGATCTGCAGAAAATCCTTTCCCTTGTATGTGCCCACGCTTAGTCATCTAATTTTTCTACTAATTGGGAATTCGACTTGTCTTCCTTTTAATTCCATCTTTTTGGTCCAATTTCATCTTCCATGTGTTGAAAACCACCTG
>JAOQMS010000008.1:36435428-36464067 GCA_027563885.1 Erythroxylum longipes | reverse complement strand
CACCAACTTCTAGAATTTTACTGAAGAGAGTGAAGCTTAAGACAAGTAAGCTATGCTTAAAGTTGTATGGGTAGTGTAAATGATATTAAGATGAAGTTTTAATGTTTGTAAATTGGATGCATGCATGAGTGTTGTATGTTTTCATGCTTATGGATTGATGCATGCGTGAATGGTGTGGATGCATATGTGGGTGGTGAAGGAAGAAGCAAATTCTTGATATGATTAACAAGGTGTAGGATTGTGATGATTGGGGTTAAATGAAGAGTAGGGAAAATGTAGAAATTGAAATATGTAAAAGTATGAATTAGGTTCTGTTTTGGGTTGTGATTATTCATCAAATTGTGATTTATAACTATAGAATTCTGGACTGAAAAATTGGGTTTTACTGAACCTTCATGTAACATCCCGTTTACCAGGTTGAGGCTAGAATAGTGAATATAAGAGATTATTAATAAATTAGAAAGTGTATTTCAAGCTCATGCATTATATGAAATACACCTGCACGTTAATATTGAATTTTATTGCACATGAAAATAAGTGTACATGCATTTATTGACAATTTCTGGGTATAATTGATTTATATATGTGAAAGGTGATTTTTATTGAGAATTGTGGTTTTTATATATTGAAAACTAATTTTGGAGAGTGTATTTAGTGATTTAGAATTTTTGGTGAATTTTAGGAAAATTTCTGAAATTTTGAGAATTTTTTTTGGACTAGGAAAAATGCCAAGTGGCAAGACAATAGATAAATAGAACTAGAATTAAGAGTCAAATGATAGTGGAATTTTTATAAATGACTTTGGGATTTAATGACTTATGTCAATGAAAATTGGGAGACAACTAGAGCAGAAATTGGATTTGATTGGACTAGTTAAATGAAAGAACCTAGTTTAAAGTTATAAGAATTGGACATGTGGCAAGTGACAAGTGTCACTTGCCAAGTCATATCTTAAGATCACTATTCTTTTAATTTTAAAGACCCTTCTTGTTTTGTCTCTCATGATGCTTTTAATTTAAAAGACCATAAGGTGTTTTGTTCTTGTTTTCTTCTTCTTCTATGTGACTTCTCCATTTTCTTCAAGCTTCTATAGCTTCTTTATGAATTTGGTTGCCAACCTTCACCAACTTTGAACCTAGCCCTCTTATCTTTCATTTGCTACTCCCATCTTGTTCTCTTCTTCATTTCTTACACCCAACCTCCCAACCTCCATGATGATTTACGTGAGTGACATGGGAAGTTAGGGCTTCTTATTGTGTTTGAAGATATTGAAGAGAAATCAAGTCAATAGCTTGTTAATCTTCATGGTTTTGCTAAATGAAACATTTATGATGATAGTTTAGTGTTTAATGATCATGATAGAGGAGTAGAGATATGTGTAACATTGATGTTTCAATAAGTAGATGTATGTTCTTTTTTAATGTATTAATGGTATTTATGAGTTGTTTTAAGAAGGAATTGAAAGACTAAATGGTGATGAAAAGGGTGCTGGAAAATTGTAGTTATAACATTTCCACTGATTAAGCTTCTATCTTTTAGCCATAACTTGTTTTGCTGTTATCCAAATGAGACAATTCTTGATCTGGATTAAACTAGAGACATATGGATATATTTTTCATGAAGACACTGTATTTGAATTCTATCATTAAGAGTCTCAAAATTTGACATGAAGTTGAGAACTGGGTGCAGTAAATTGGTGGATGAATGTATATGTTTGTGTCCTATTTTGTGAATATGAAAACCATAAGTGATGAGTTGTATGTATATGTTATGAATTAGGAATTAAGGGTTTAATGAAAGTGAAAGTTAGGCTAACCAAGATATTGAGTTATGTCTTGAATTTAGATGAATTAAGATGATAATTAAAAGTGAAATAAAGAAGGAGAATTAGAGTTGAATATGTGTAGGAATTTGGAGCTGAAAGTGTATAAGAATATGTTCTATTTTGATGTTTGTGATCAATCTTGGAATTTAATTTTTATGTGAATAATATTGATCTAAAGTGGAGTTATGAATGAAGAGGAAATGATGGTGTATTAAGCTAGGAAATATAAACTAAGCAAAAGAGGTGAACTAGGATGAAAATGATGATGAAGTGTGCTGGAAATTGTTGATGGAGTGTCTTACTTGACAAACATTAGTATTTTGGCCATAATGTGATCTGTGAATATCCAAATTGGATGGATTTTGATTTAGAGTAGACTAGAAGCATATGGACACAATTTTCATGAAGAAATTGAATTTGCATTCTATCTTTATGGGTCTTGAAATTTTGCTTGAAGTGAGTTCTGGAATAGGCTACAGCACTACCCTTGACTGAAATCGTGTCCTGTTTTATCGAATAAATTGTATTTATAGAGGCCGAATTAGAAAAATGTGTTTTCACAAAAGTCACAATTTATTCTCTTAGATTTCAATTGGTATCAAGTTTGTAATTTTTAGATATTGGAGTTGAGAGATATAGGTTGTAAAATTTGACAGCATGATCATGTCCTAGCAAAAGTGTCAAATGTACTCAGTCTGTGGTATTTTGAGCATAACTCATAGAATAATGAACAAAATTGAATGATATTGGTGTCATTAGAAACTTAAAACAATGGGAAACATTTTTTATAGAAGAAAGTATTGCCAAATTACTTCATTTTCATTGTCGTAATGATCATGTAAAGTTGACTTGAAAGTTTGCTTTTAGAGAAATCTGGAATGATGAAATGAATTATGAATTTCGATTTTAATGGTTTTATTGAGGTATAAACCATAAGTATAAATGATACTTATGTGAGTTTGGATATATGAATGTTTATATGATGAGAATAATAGAGCGATACCTGAGATTGTCATGAACATGAATTGTGCATACTTCATATACATTCATGTGCATTAATAAACACTTATAATTATGCCAAATTGTGATATGTGTACATTGTGTGATATAGAGGAGCAACTGGAACGTCAACATCTAGACATTATCGGAACTTCTAGGCATTTACTTCAAGGGTGACCTGTGAGTAACCTAGACAGTCTCACTCAATTAATTGTTTGTGTTAGATTATGTTTGAATTATCTTATGAATGTGAAATTAATTGTATTGATATCAGACAATTGATTGTTCGAGGAGTTCTATATTCGGGACTGTATTGGAAGTACTACTTGAATGTGAATATGATTGACTATTTGTTCTCAACTTTAATATTAAATGTTGGACTAAAAGTCCGATGACAAATGTGAATAAGACAGAGTGTGAATGTGACTGAATGAGTGTAATCATTAAATATGCATCATGTATTTCATTACATGAATGCATGAAAAATAAAGTCAATTGTGACCGGAGTCACTAGTAAAAGAGCTTATAGCTCAGAGCATAAGAAGAGCCTTCGGCTCATTTGTGCATATACCCGATATCCACTAAGGGATATGGGACATTAATTGATATAACTCGGTACCCACAAAGGGATATGAGCTAGTAAAAAGGCACTTGGTCACAAAAAAATAACAAATAAAACCGATTCACATGCATTGCATTTATATTTGATATGTGTATTTTACATAAATGAAATGACCATTATGATTGTTCTGAAAGTGAAAGGTGATATTTTATGAATATGCAAAGATGTGCAAAATATATTATGTGTATTGATGTGATGCATGAATTGAGTGAACCATCGATGATGGTTACCTCACTGAGTTTGGAAAACTCACCAAAAATTGCAACGTTGAATTTTCAGGACCGAGAGATGACTTTAGCTACTGAGAGACGCTAAAAGCAGTATAGTATTGTCTTTTGGGAAAAAGAAGAAATGGCTCAAAGGTCGGTCAGCTGGGGTTAGAAAGATTAGATAGACTTTTTGTGTAATTTCCTCTTTCATGTAGCATATTTTGTATTAGGCTATGATGATGTTCATGTATGGATGTTTGAAAGATACATTGTATAACATTCGGTTTTGTGGATGAAATGAGGAAAATTTTGGTTTAAAAATATTGCGACTTTCTTTATGATGTTTTATAAGAAAACTAAAGATAGATGATGCCATGTTAAATGAATGTGGTGATTGAACGTAGCGCACCATTATCATAGGTTATGTACTAGAATGTCCGTAGGGTGTTCCAGTATGCACCCATGGTAACGGGGTATTAGACTTCAACTTGAGATGACAGAGAAATGATAGAACTTTGGCAATGAATTGTGCTGGAGTATGTTATATGCAGTGTTTTTCTGAACATACGTCTGTATTTTGGATATAAATTGATCTTTGAATATCAAAATTGGATGGATTTTAATTTGAGTAAAGTAGAGACATATAGCTACATTTTTCATGAAGGAATTGAATTTGAAATTTGTCCTTAAGAGTCTTGAAATTTGGCTTGAAGTTGAGAATTGTTTTCTGTCGAGGTATGAAAATAGTCTGTAGATTTTTGTTTATAACTTGCATGATATTGAACCAAAATGCATGAGAAATTGATGTCATTAGACACTTAACACATTGTGGAACATTGATTAGGAGAAGGCATTGTATAAATACCTCATTTTCTAGGTCATAATGGTCATACAAATCTGACCTGAAATCTGCTTAAGAAAATCTAGAAAAAAATATAGCACATGTGATATGGAAAAATATGGAATAGGTATTGTTTTGGGGTTTATGAACAATCATGAATTGTTGAACTGTGTATTGATGTTACTAAACTAAAACTGAAGTAAAAATGAAGAGGTCATCAACTGTAAATGATAGAATTTTGATAATGAAGTGTCTGATAAAATGGATATCATGTTATAGAAAAAGATAGGTTTTAAGAATGATGTTATGTAGTTGAAGAGGTTTAATCAATTGATTAGAGTTTGATAATTTCATGAAAACAAATTGTATGTGAATGAGTATGGAATGATGTTGTGTTTGTGGTAAAGTAACATACAAAATTGGAGTGAATTTGGTGTTAAAATGTATGTGAGTTTCGGATAAACAGAAGAAAGGAGGAAGAAAAAAGCAGCAGGGCACGATCATGCATTTGCATTATCACGACCCTTGCTAAGAATGATGAAAGTCGCATTCATCTACACGATCTCAAATTTTCTAGAAAGGAGGAAAGTCGCGATCATGCACTTGCATGATTGTGACCCAAGAGGAAATGCAAAGGGTGTTATTTTTGAGTGATTTTCGGACTAATAAAGGCTAGGATGTTTCCATATGAAGTATTATGGTTTAAATGAGTTTAATTGATGTTGAATGAAAGGGATTTAAGTGAAAAAGGGTATTAAGTATTAAAAGAATGTTTTGAAGGTGTTGTAAATTGTTTATGAAGAGTATTAAAGAAACATACCCGAGAAATTGTCGTTGAACGTGCGTGATACATGATACATTCATAAATGTATTTATAACTGATTATTCTTATGACAATGCACATGAGTGACATATAAATGTTTATGATTGCATATAGAGGAGCGCGTCAAGTGACGGCTTCTAGACATTGCCAAGACTTCAAGGCAATAAGCTAAAGGGAGCATTTGTGAGTCAACCTAAATGATCTTCCTAAAATTGATTGATTGATTCTGTTTAACTTCCAATTATTGAATTGCTTGTGATCTTTAGGTGAATTTTAGTATTTAAAGGTCCGAGGAGTTTGATATTCTGGAATGTATTGAAAGTGTTCCATTTATATCTGAATTTTGAATGATATCTATTTACAACTAATTTCTGAATACTCAACAAAAGTTGAATGCCGGACTGAAGTCCGTTGAATATAAGATTCTGTCTGTGCATCATAAGTGGATGCTATTTATGACATATTCTATTATTTGATACATTTCATAAAATGCATGTTCAGATAAAGGTGTTATGACAAGAGTAGCCAGTCTAAAAGAGCTATAAGCTCAGAATTCTACATGTAGAGCTTTGTTTCGTGATTTCTGTATTTGATTGGCCCCCATGGGCCAGTATTTGTATCTGTATCTGAAAGGCACTCGGTTACAACAAATAATAACTAATCTAGAGTCTCATATCCATTTGCATTTGTATATTTATGATTATGAAATATATGCTTGTGAAATCTTTTATGAAGTTGTGATGTTAAAGTGATATGTCATAATAATGTGATTGATTAGGTTGTTCAAGTTTTGAATATGTGACATGTATAACATTCATTATGTCTTATTGTGATGGAAAACGTTGTGAATTTGGTTGGTTGTATGATATTTGTGTGTTTGCCTGGAGTGAGATCATTAATGATGGTTCACTCATTAAGTTCGCAAAACTCATCAAAAATTGCAACTTGGCTTTTCGGGTATGAGACAGGAGATCTAGATTTCTAAGATCTTCCAGAAGAAGATTTTGGACTAGACATGGCTCAAAGGTCTGTCAGTTGGCATTTGAGGAGTTATTGTTGCTTTCAAGTAGTTTACATATGTCATATAGAACTTGTGTATAAAGGTTGTAAAGATTGGTTTTAATGTTTACTAAGTAAACTTTTATGAATGAATGCAACAAGGAGTTGAGAATTTTAAGTATTATGTTTTCTTTATGATGCCATTTAAGAAATTATGTTTGATCCAACATACCATTGTCATAGGATATGTACTTTAATATCCTCTGGATGTTCGGGTATGTACTCTATGGTATTGGGATGTGACAAAAACACTTGAAATATGTTTTCCTTGCGGGGGAATAACACATCCCAGTGATTATTTCTACTTCTTTTAGTAGTGAGGTGAAGAGAAAGTTGTGCGGGAACTGAAAAGGCTTTAAAAAGCCATTGGTTGGGGGTTGAGCTATATAAAGGGCATTAGTCTATCCATGTGCTTGCATAGAATAATCTTAGAAGAGGTGGCTTGATGTGTGCTTAATTATTGATACATTTAATCCATTTCACTTAGTGTTTAATGCCTCAAAATGCTTAAGACACTTACTTTAGTTCATGTTTGATTTTAGGTACAATTTGGAAGCGTAATAGCTAAAGTAAGTCGAAATCATTCTCATTGAGCCATCTTCTTAAGATTTATGCTCTATTGTCTTTATGGATTAAGAAAAAGAAGAAGATTAAAAGAGGAGGAGACCAGGAAAAAAGCATAAAAATGAATAACATAGTTGGAGACTCATGTTCACTCAAGGTTACACGCTCTAAGTTTCAATATTTTTAACCTTGGTAATTACCACAAGTGCATGGGTCGTTCACGAAGTACCTAAGGTGTTGATCCCACGAGGAAGATAACTAGTCCTAAATCTAACGGCAACTAAGTTTGCAAAACCTAATTCAATAACTATTGTAGTAATTAAAACTAATTAAGAATCAAATATGAGAATTTAAATCACCAAAAGGACAAACAGAAGCAACTTACACAAATAACCGAATTTCAACCTAGAAATGACCAATTGAGAGAAAGGGGGAATTTATTTGAAATTAAAGAAAATCTATCCAATTATGAATTTTCCAATTTAATGGGCCTAGACGGTCCTAAGGTGAATTACTCTCTCTCGAGTTATAATTCTTAACGCTAATTGATATTCCTTAATTCAAATTATGGAAATTGCAATCTCTCGATCTGCAATTTGTCCAAAACCTAAACTAGTTTGAATGTTGTCTATTAACCTATTGGGAATCTATGCTCGATCTGTCGTTACAAGACTCAACTAGTTTGATTCAATTCTCTACCTAACGATTTACCTAATTCTCGTTAACCTAAATCGATGATTTTTACCAACTCACCCTCTCAGTTTATTGCCTATTTATGAAGAATCGAATTAAATCACAATAAATCGAAATAAAACACAATCAAAACAATGTTTTTAATCTCAAGAATAAATCAACCCAAAGGTGAGTTTAGACAATTATCAACACTCTATGAAAAATAATTCTAATCAATCTCCAAAATTCCATACATCGATGAAATCGAAATAACAATTAGAACATACTTTCAGAATGGATCTCGGAGGCATGACTACATGAAACCACCTGTTCTGGGAAGTACGTCGGGTCAAGTGTGTCTTCGTGCCTCTCTTCCTTCATCTCCTTCCTCGATCGATTGATCTCTAACTAGGTTTTCAATCGGATTTTTGGTAGAGTCTCTCTCTTTTACATCTTTCGGTTCTCTCTTCTTCTATCACGTCATATTCTATTTATATCTCCGAGGCTTTAGGTCAAATTCAGGGTTGAAATGGTCTAAAAATTCATTCGAAACTTGAGTTTTTTTGTCAGACCGATGTAGTGTATGATCGTGGCCCTACCTGCCACGATCGTAGCTGACACTTTTTCCTGTTTGTCACGATCGTGGCCTGACTTGACGCTCTCTATCATGATCGTGGCCTGTGCTTTTTGGCCTGAAAACCCTTTAAGTCTTCCCGTTCTTTCCTGTTTGCCCTATAACACTAGCAAACACATCAAGGTACCTTAAAAATATACAATTTAAGCTCAAAGATTCAAACTAACCTATAAAAACACTTAAACACAAAAACTAACCTAATTAAACTCTAAATGCCTACTAAACATTTACAATGACATAAAAATACTTATCAAATCTAACCCTAAAACACACTAAAAATCACAACTATCAACATCTCCACACTTAAACGTTTTCTTCTCCTCAAGTAAATAAAACAACAACACATAAAAATATAAAAGAAAACACATAATGTAGTAATGAGGCAATAGCTTCGATTTCGTGAAATAAATTTAATCTCGAATACAATCATTCAGTTATGTCAAATCATTAACATGCAAAATATGTGTCTAGGGGCTTTGAACTAAATATGCAAGTTCATCGAGACCTAATCCAAACTTATTACTAGTCTGGTAGGTTTTTATTTAAAACGTAATTTTTTTAAGACTTAGTCTTTTACTTGGAGGCAAACATTTGTGATGAATGTCGATCCTACTAATCGACTAAATCAATTGTTCATGGCTTGGTCAAAATGTCATTATAGCCTTTTTACATGAAGGCACACATTTGTGATGCTTGTCGATCCGGTTACTCAGTTACATCATGTTTCAACTGGCTACTAGCTCTACTTATAACCCAAAGGTTAACGGAATAGTGATTATTGAATTAACTTTTTTTTAGCTATTTTTCCATGAAAAATACTCGTTGAGCTACTTAACCTAAAAGGCCTCAAATTATGAATGAATGCAACAATCTATAGGGCTCTAAATTTCCACTAAGTCCTAATTAGGCTGTATAAGTATCCAAAGTGCCCTAATTTACTAATTTCGCAAGCTAATGATTTTTCACAACCTAATAGGCTATGTCTAAAATTAAAAGCAATTCACTCGATCTAGGCTATTGACACATTTACACACTTCGCATTAAGCAACCTAATACTATCATATAGAATGTTAAAATTCACATACAAAAGAAAAGACACAGTATGCCTCCCCACACTTGAACAACACATTGTCCTCAATGTGAGAAGGAACACACACAACACATACATGAACAAAATGTGCACACAGAAATTAAAATAACAAAGAATAGATAAAACTAACGATAAATAAATAAAGATAAAACACAAAATAATTGAAAAATAAACACAAAACAAAATAAACTGGAGAAAAAATTTTGGCTTAGATTTGGATCTTAAGGAGATGGAGGTGGTGATGGTGTGAGAGGTGGTAATTGAATACCCTAAGCTTCGAAATAGTGATAGAGTCGGCATATTTCTTGGCTTTGGCATCTTTGTGTATGCACCACTTCCTTTAATGTTCTGTTGGTTTCAAATAGTGTATCCAAAACCTTGGTCCAACGTTGGTCCTCTTCTTCCTCTTCTTCTGATTCCTCGCTTGTTGAGTCCCTTGTCTGTCAAGTAGGCACGAAGCTCGAGCTTGCCTAGCCCATCCTGGTCTGAACATATGTCTTTTCATTTATTACCTGTAGACTCATGTTGGTGGAGTGAATAATATCTACCCGATATAGATGATGGTGGTCGAGGAATTCGGGCAGATGCACTGTTAACCCCCTCCGATCCACACCAAAATGCTCTGCGATGGAGGAAACTAGGTACCCCATTCCAAGATGGTTGTTTCACTTTTGCGGAACTGCAGTAAGAGCATTTAACACATGCATGGATATGCAGAATGGGATATTGTGGTCCATGCACTGCAATATGAATAGTTCTTTTGTTGAACACTTGTTGGTTTCTGATTTATCAAAGACTAGCTGGCACATAAATTTGTGCAGCAACAAGTATTCATATGACCAGATAATGTTGTTGTGGGAATTTTTAGAGTAAAAACACTTACTACCAATAAGCTCGTGCCAGTATTGGGAGGGATAGAAGTCGTTGTGTTGGTCAACAATGGTGGATTCGAGGAATCCACATATGTCGTACATAATCTTTATTATTAGCTCATACGCTTGCCCTCTCAACCAGAACCATAATTCTTTGGTGTTCTTGGGGTCAAAGGTTAGGGATGTGAAAATTTATAAGGTCAGCTCCTCATAAACAGGGAATTGAAGCCTAATGAATTGACCCAACTGGATTCTCTTAGCTAGTTTTTCTATCCACTCACGCACTTCTATTTTATCCAATGTATCAAAATTAAAGTATTTGGGCATAACAATTTGTCTAGAATGAAGGGAATGGAAACAAAAACTTCGTCCTCAGTATAAATGGGAAATGAAGCTCCAAAATTTGTTGCTCGGTTTCACCTCCCCATCCCACGACTTGTTGTGCTCTGTGAGGCTCTCGTGGGGCAGTTTGCTTAATACGAGGCATGACTGGGTTGAATTTTGGAAGTTGTCGATGGAAAATTTCTAGAGAGATGTTAGAGCGTTTAGAAGTTGAATTTGTAGAGAGATAAAGTAAAAATGAAGGTCGGCTTTTTAGGAGGGATTTTGTTGTTCTTATCGATAGAATTGAAAATAGGATCAATCATTGGACCCATAAGTGCCTTTCATACGCAGGTAGACTCTAATTGGTTATTTTAGTTTTCTCTTCCTTCCAGGTCTACTGGTCCTCTCATTTTATTCTCCCATCTTCCATCCTTTAGGAAATAGAGGCTAAGCTTAAGAATTTTTTATGGGCAGAAAAGGCAGTTTCAAATACTCAGGCTAAGGTGAAATGGAGTGACATTTGTCGTCCTAAAAAGGAAGGGGGCTTAGGTGTCAAACACTAGAATACTTGGAATCATGTTCTTTTAGGTAAATGGATATGGAATTTGTTTGAAGATAGGGAAGCCCTTTGGGTTTAGTGGGTTCATACAATTATTTTGCGTAGGACAAATTTTTGGAGTGCACATCCTACCTATAATAGTTTGTGGAGTTAGAGAAAGATCTTAACAGTTAGGGACAAGTTGTGTCATCAATTCAGATTTAGGATTGGAAATGGTATGTCTACTCTTTTCTGGCAAGATCCGTGGCACCCGCGTGGTATTCCAAGGACCTTGTCAACTCTGAGAGAGATGAATGGGTCGGAGCTGTCAATCACAGCACGTGTCTCTGAAGTTATAATTAATGAGGCTTGGAGCTGGAGGGAGGTTTCCATGGACCTCCTTAGACACCTTGAGCCACCTGTGTATTTACCCAATTGCACCTTACCTGACAGCCTGGAATGGCTAGCGAGCCCCACCAAGCACTATACCAATGTGTCAGCTTATCATCTCTTGTAACCCCCGTTACCGGTTGTTCCTTGGTACAAGCTGGTTTGGTCCAAATATAGTACCCCTCGCTGCTCTTTTACATTATGGCTTGCATACCTGCAAAAGTTTCAAACCAGGGATAAACTTTCGTACCTCTATACTCCTAATCACTGTTCCCTATGCTTCTCAGCCAATGAATCAATAGATCACTTATTTTTTGAATGCCCATTCTCTCACACAATTTAGGAACAATGCCTCACCCGATTCGATTTGCCCACTTTTAACCATTGTACTCTCTCAACTATCCTCTCCTGGTATAGAACTGTATCCTGTACCACATCCATCATTCACTTCCCCCTTCTGCTTTCCACTATAGTTTACCATATCTGGACTGAACGTAATGCCCAAACCTTCAAGAATGAAGCAATGGCTGAGGAGCGAGTGTCTGTCGAAGTAATCTCCCACGTTAGGGAACTTCTCATCCTACACATCGAGAGGAGGTAATGTTATAGTTAGGTTCTTCATTTCTTTTATAGGTTATTTGCTTAGTCCTTTTCCAGGTTACCGCATGCGGGGTTCTCTTTAGTAAGGCCATATCTTGCCTAACCCACCCTCGGAGGTTCAGTACAATCACTACTTGGCGGCAGCTTTCCCGTGGCCTTTCAGATGCTAAGGTTATTCTTGATCGGCATTCCCTTAAGCCTCTTTTGGCTTGCATCTTCTAGGCTTGTGCTATTTTAGTTAGGCTTCTCACATAGCTTATAGATGCTTCGGCTTTTGGTACAGTTCTTTGTGTTTCTGAATTGACTGGTTATACATTGGTCCTCCTATGGTTTATGTCATCCTTTTTGTTTCCTTTTTGATTGCCCTGTGGCTAGTTGCTTAGTTTAGCTAGATGTGTCTACAGTGGCACTTGTAATGAACGTTTTGTACATATTTTGTTCCATTTATTAATTCTTCTGATTTACCAAAAAATGTAAAAATGAAAACGAAGGTGAAAGTTAAGTAAGAATTGAATAAATAGGTGGTAAAAAGGGTAAAATGGTAAAGTTATCACTTAAAATTTTAAGTCCTCCCCTTTTTGTTCATTATCGCAGGCCACAACCGTGGCCTGCTATGCAACGATTGTGGCATGCGGCGTACCACTAAAGGACTTTCTAAGTCGCAGGCAATGATCGTGACCTGACGAATCACGGTCGTGGCTAGTGCCTATAACTTGATTCCAAAACCTTCTTCTGCCAATCCTTTCCTTCTCTCAGTCAATAATTCTTCTTCACTTCTCTTAATATGCTTGCGTACTCTTCCCCATGACTCTAAAATCCTATTCTTCTTTTCCCTTTTATTCAACGAAAACAAGAATGAACCTAACTACAAAATTTAATAATCTATCAAAACTAAACAATAACTAATTTTTCCATGGGTTGCTTCCCATGCAGCGCTTCTTTTAACGTCAGTAGCTCAACACTTTTTTCTTAAAAACTAAACCGAGATCAATTATGAGTGGCTTGCTTCCACCCTTTTCATTCAAAATCGATTTTGTAGCCTATAAGTAAGCTACAAATTACAAATTGAACAGAAGGACAATGCTGATAAGGTTGAGAAAACCAATTAATTTTATCAATGTCCTTCTCATTAACAAACTGTAAATAAAATAAGGAATAACGAAACTCCCTGAATGTTTTATCGAATCCAACAGTTTTTCCTATATGAAAGTGAATTGCTCCTCTTCTTCCTTAATCACCTTTGTCTCCCTTGCTTATTCTGCTTTGTGAACAGAGACTTTCATTGCGTCTTTAAACTCGATGTCTACTATCATCTTTTCTTCATCCTCTTGCTCATCATAAGATTCAAACACTTCAATTATCCTGAATGAGCTACTAACCTTTGGATTCTTAAACACTTCACTCATGTTAAATGTCTCTTTTTCATCATCAATCCAAAGGATAGGTTCTTTGTATGGACATTTACCCAAGATTGTTTAATTTTTACATATGGTATATCGAGGACTGGTGGATAATAAGGAGGGTTGGCATTCTTTTCTTCATCCTCTTCTCTGATTTCTTGGTCCTCTCTAAGGTCGGGTTTAGCTTGATTTTGTGCTGGTTCATTTAGCTCTACCTTATTCGTAAGTGTGATAGCCTGACATGGTTCTATTGAATTTACATTCATATTACACAGACAGTTTTCCACATTTTGTCTACAAAATTCCCCAGAAAGCTAGCTTATTCGAACCTCTAGATTATGAATAGAAGCGGCATGATCTTCTGTTAATTGCTCAAACTTCTTTTCCAATCTCTTGTGATTCTCTTCCATATCCATGAGCTTATCCATCATTTTGTCAAGCTTAGAATCCCATAAACTGGATTCATCATATTGAAATTCATCTAGGTCTTGATTTCCCAAATGATTCCCTACATTGTTGGACTAATAGAATTCGAGGTGGTTCTGCCACCCAGAAGTGTACGAGTTCATATAAAGATGATCATTCCCCAACCAAATTGGGGCTCATTGAATTCCGTAAACGTCCTTTGCTCCCTATAATGTACATCCTCCATGACCGTTCCTTTTACCTCTTCTTAGCACTTAATTCTTCAGATGTCTCATTCTTACTCTAAGATGTCACAATGTGTCTCTACTTTACGCTCCAAACTTTTGCTAAATTTTTTTAATAAAAACCTAATTTAAGAAACAAAAGAAGTGGAAAAATGCCTTAGACTATAGAACTAAATTGCCTTCCCCAGCAATGATGCCAAAAAACTTGTTCGCTCAAGGTTACACGCTCTAAGTTTTAATATTTTTAACCTTGGTAATTACCGCAAGCACACTGGTCATTTACGTAGTACCTAAGGTGTCGATCCCATAAGGAAAATAACTAGTCCTAAATCTAACAGCAACTAAGTTTACAAAACATAATTAAACAACTATTATAGTAATTAAAACTAATCAAGAATCAAATATGAGTATTTAAATCACCAAAAGAACAAGCAGAAACAGCTCACACAAATAACCCGAATTTCAACCTAGAAGTGACCAATTGAGAGAAAGGAGGAATTTATTCAAAATTAAAGAAAATCTAGCCAATTATGAATTTTCTTATTTAATGGCCCTAGACAGTCCTAGGGTGAATTATTCTCTCTCGAGTTATAATTATTAACCCTAATTGATATTCTCTAATTCAAATTATGGAAATTGCGATCTCTCGATTTGCAATTTGTCCAAAATCTAAATTAGTTCGAATGTTGTCTATTAACCTATTAGGAATCTGTGCTTGATCTCTTATTACAAGACTCGACCAGTTTGATTCAATTCTTTAACTAACGATTTACCTAACTCTCGTTAACCTAAATTGATGATTTTTACTGGCTCACCCTCTCAATTTATTGCCCAGTTATGAAGAATCGAATTAAATCACAATAAATGAAAATAAAACATAATCAAAACAATATTATTAATCTCAAGAATAAATCAACCCAAAGGTGAGTTTAGACAATCACCAACACTCTACGAAAAATAGTTCTAATCAATCTCTAAAATTCCTTACATCAATGAAATCGAAATAACAATTAGAATATACTTTCGTAATGGATCTCGAAGGTGCGACTACGGGAAACCACCTGTTCCAAGAAGTACGTCATGTTAAGCATGTCTCCGTGCCTCTCTTCCTTCGTTTCCTTCCTCAATCAATTGATCTCTAACTAGGTTTTCACTCAAATTTTTGGCAGACTCTCTCTCTTTTGCAGCTCTCAGTTCTCTCTTCTTCTGTCACATCATATTCTATTTATATCTTCGAGGATCTAGGTCAAAGTCAGGTCGAAACGGTCCAAAAATTCATCCGAAACTTGAATTTTTCTGTTAGCTCGACACAGTGCACGATCGTGGCCCTACTTGCCACGATCGTGGCTGACACTTTTTCCTTTCTGTCACGATCGTGGCCTGAAGTCCATGATTGTGGCCTGACTTGACGCTCTCTGTCACGATCGTGGCCTGTGTGCATGATCATGGCCTATGCTTTTTAGCCTGACAACTCTTTAACTCTTCCCGTTCTTCCCTGTTTGCCCTACAACACTAGCAAACACATCAAGGTACCTAAAAAATATACAATTTAAGCCCAAATATTCAAAATAACCTATAAAAACACTTAAACACAAAATACTTATCAAATCTAACCTTAAAACACACTACAAATCCCAACTATCAACTCACAGCCATATAATTAACTTATCATGGCTGTGAACATTAACTCACGGCCATGAATGCTAAACTAGTAAGAGAGCCCCAAAGGAGGCTTAACCTAAACATGAGTGAGGTAGTTAAGAAGGAGGTTCTTAAGCTCCTTGATTAGGGGTGATCTACCCTATAGTAGATAGTGAGCAAGTTAGTCCTGTGCATGTGGTACCTAAGAGAGCAAGCATAATTCTAATTCAAAATGAGAAAGGTGAGTTGTTACTAACACACACTCAAACAAGTTGAAGAATGTGTATAGACCATAGGAAGTTCAATAATGTGACCAAGAAAGATCATTTTCCTTTACCATTTATTAACCAAATGGTAGATAGATTATTTGACCATGCTTTATAGATTATCTAGCCATACTTTCTATTATTTTCTTGATGGCCTTTCAGGTTATTATCAAGTTCTTAAAGCACTGGAGTATCAACCCAAGATAACCTTTACATGTCCCTTTGGGACATTTGCTTTCTAGAGGATGCCATTTTCGCTTTGCCATGCACCTGGTACGTTTCAGAGATGTATGTTGTCTATTTTTTTAGACACGGTCGATAAATTCATGAAGGTATTAATAGAAGATTTCTATGTTTTTGGTAATTCCTTAGATGATTGTTTGAATAAATTAACTCTTAGTATTAAGTTGGGGAAAGAGTCATTTTATGGTAGATCAAGACAATGATTTGGGACATATAGTATCATATAAGGGCATAAAGGTGGATAAAACTAAAATTTATTTAATCGCTAGTTTACCACCTCCAACATTAGTTAAGAGTACTAGAATTTTTTCAAGGCATGCTGGATTCTATAGGAGGTTCATTAAAGATTTTTAAAAAAATCTCTCATCCTCTGTGTAATTTTCTTGGTAAAGATGTCCCATTCCTGTTTGATGATGAGTGCCTTAAAGCATTCAATATTTAAATCAAAAGCTAAATTCTGCCCCTATAATTGCTGCATCCAATTGGACTTTGCCCTTTGAGATTATATGTGATGCTTCAAACTATGCCATTAGAGCCATTATTATCCATTGAATTACAAAAATCTTTTGTGTGATTTTCTATGCAATTATGTCTTTGAATGATGCACAAGTGAATTACATAACCACTGAGAAAGAAATATTGGTTTTGGTTTTTGCACTTAATAAATTCATATTAGATTTGACAAGTTCTAAGGTCATTGTGTTTTTGGATCATACTGCTTTAAAATATCTATTGGATAAACCACAAGCCAAACCTAGATGCGAATATTAGGGACAAAAAAGGTGGTGAGAATTTAGTAGCTGATCACCTTTCTAAGTTACACCTTAATGATGATAATATACACATTGCACCTGAGAATGCTTTTAAAAGATTTCTTCATGAAGATTTATTTGTGATTTTACAAGTCCTATGGTATGTTGATATTGCTAACTATCTTGCTTGTGGTATCTTAAGAATTGACATAAAAATTTCGGAATAGAAAAGATTTCTACATTTTTACAAGTTTTATTTTTGTGATGAGCCGAGTTAAGAGCAGCCTCGATCTGAATAGATCAAATATTGAGAGATGATCAAAGGGAATACAGACAAAAGTATAAAATGAAGAGGCCTAGTGAATCTCAGGGTGGTTCTGGCAGAAGGTTTAGCAAGCACCAGAACAGATCTTTTCTACCACCGGCTAAATCAAGACAGTCGAGGTTCAGACAGAGGGATAGTTTCGCGTAGTCTGGCAGTGGAAGAGATGTAGTATCGGTACAGATGCCTAATTGTGAACATTGTGGGAAGAAGCACAGTGGTGAATGCTAGAAACTATCTGGAGCTTGCCTTCGATGCAACTTATTTGACAATTAGATCAGAGGCTACTCCGTTGTTTATAGAGCACCGTCTGGAAGGAGTGGAGGAGTAGTATTTGAAACAACCGTTCAAAGAGCCGAGCTAGTGAGTTTGGACAAAGGGGCAGAGGTAGAGGCAGAATGAGTTCTGGGAGTCCTAATGTCAGGACTGAGGTGCGGAGCAACCAACTATAAGCCCGAGTTTATGCAATAACCCGACAAGAGAAACAAAATTCTCCAGATGTTGTTGAAGGTGTGTTATATTATGAAGCTTTTGCATTGCTAAATCCTAGATCTATGCATTCTTTTATCGCATCACATCTAGCATTTAGGCTACATTGTGATAGTGAACTATTGAAACATGGATTAGAGGTGAGTACACCGATAGGTAGTACTATAGTAATTGGTGAAGTTTGTAAGAGATGTATAATTTGAATTGATCAGGTAAAATTAGAAGCAGATTTGATTGTATTACAGTTAAGGGAGATAGATATTATTCTAGGCATGGATTGGCTCATTACTCATAGGGCTATCATGAACTACTATAGTAAGGAGGTAATATTAATATCTCCTAATCAACCGAGAGTAGTATTCCGAGGTATTAGTCAAGCAGTGCCAGCTAGACTGATCTCATTCATGATTGCTTTGAGGTTTATACAGGAAGGATGTGAGGCTTATCTAGCCCACGTAGTCGATACCCAAACTGAGTAGAATATGTAGGACATTCTTGTTGTTAGGGAATTCCTTGATGTGTTTCGCACAGAGTTATCTGGTTTACCTCCAGATAAAGAACTAGAGTTTACAATTAACTTAGTTCCAGGTGCAGCTCTTATATCTATTCCTCCATATAGGATGGCACCTGTAGAACTAAAGGAATTGAAGACTCAGTTATAGGAATTGTTAGAAAAGGGCTTTATTAAAACCAGTGTATCACCATGAGGATCTCTAGTCTTATTTGTGAAGAAGAAAGATGGAACTTTGAGACTGTGCATCGATTATGGGTAACTAAATCAGGTAACAGTGAAGAACAAGTACTCGTTGCCTAGAATTGATGATTTGCTTGATCAGTTGCAAGGAGCTCAGGTGTTCACTAAGTTGGAATTGATATCTGGGAACTATCAGTTGAAGATAGCAGAGGTTGATGTACAGAAAAGTGTGTTTAGGAGCAGGTATGGGCATTTTAAGTTTTTAGTAATGTCATTTGGGTAGACTAATGCCCCAGCTACATTTATGTATTTGATCAATAAGATGTTCAGACCCTACTTGGATCATTTTGTGATAGTGTTTATTGATGACATTTTAGTGTATTCGAAGAGTAGAGAAGAGCATGCTGAGCACTTGAGAATAATTCTACAAATTATGAGGGAGAAACAGTTGTATGCTAAATTTAGTAAGTTTGAATTTTGGTTGGATCAAGTAGTGTTTCTGGGTCATATAGTGACTAGACAAGGCATACAAGTGGATCCAAAGAAGATAGAGGCAGTAATGAAGTAAGAAGCTCTGAAGAATGTATCAAAGATTGGAAGTATCCTAAGATTAGCCAGATATTACTAGAGGTTTGTCGACTAAACTTTTGAGGAAGAATGTGCCTTTTAGATGGAACGATGAATGTTAGAGGAGTTTCGAGGAGCTAAAGCATCAGTTAACTACCGCACCGATGTTGACTATTCTATCGGGAACTAGAGATTATGTGGTTTATAGTGATGCCTCACATCAAGGATTAGGATGTGTACTGATGCAGTATGGCAAAGTAATAGCCTATATATCAAGACAATTAAGGTCTCACGAGATTAATTATCCGACAGATGATTTAGAGCTTGCTGTAGTAGTTTTTGCTTTAAAGATTTAAAGATACTACTTATATGGAGAGACATTCCAGCTATGTATTGATCATAAGAGCTTGAGGTATCTGTTGAGTAAAAAAGAATTGAATATGAGACAGAGGAGATGGATAGAGCTATTGAAAGCCTATGATTGCACGATTGAGTCTCATCTGGGAAAAGCTAATATGGTGGTAGATGCTTTGAGTAGAAAATCAAATAGTAGTGTAGCTCATATTTAGATATCGAGTTTACTGAGTTTAGTTCAATTGAGAGCATTAAATATGCAGTTAAATCTAGAGCAAAATGAGGCATTGATAGCCACACTGAGACTAACGCCAATGTTGTATGATAGAATTAGAAGTGTTCATAATAAAGATCCTGAAATGGTGAAGCGTATTGAGAAGTTGAAAATGAATTCAAATTTTGAGCTTGAATTGAGAGATGAGACATTGTGGTTGAGGCAGAGGTTGTGTGTACCTGATGTGGATGAATTGAGAAAGAAAATTCTGGAGGAAGCTCATGTAGCTACTTGTGTTATGCATCCTAGTAACATCAAGATATATAACACGTTGAATCAGGATTCTGGTGGCCCAGAATGAAGAAGCGAGTAGTGGAATACATTGCTAAGTGTTTTATTTACTAGCAGTTTAAAGCTAAACATCAGGCTCTAGTTAGGAAGCCACATTCGTTACCTATTCTAGAGTGGAAATAGGAGCGAATTATGATGGATTTCGTTATGGGATTACTAAGAAATCCAAGGCAATATTACGTTATATGGGTCATGGTGGACCGATTGACAAAGTCGACCCATTTCTTACCAGTAAGAGAGAATAACTCACTAAACCAACTAGCCTGGAGGTACGTGAACGAAGTAGTAAGGTTTTATGGGTTTTCAATGTCCATTGTATCAGACAGGGATCTCATATTTACTTCGAGATTCTGGAAGAGTTTACAGTCAGCTTTGGGTACGAAGTTGAACTTCAGTACTGCATTTCAACCTCAAACAGATGGACAGAGCGAGAGGACAATTAAGACTGTTGAGGATATGCTCAGGGCATGTGTATTAGAGTTTCAAGGAGCATGAGATTAGTATATAGCTTTGATTGAGTTTGCATATAATAACCATTATCACAGTAGTATTGGAATGGCACCGTATAAGGCGTTGTATGGCAGAAAATGTCGATCACCTCTGTATTGGGATGAAAGAGTCTGAGAATGGTATAAGGCCCAGAATTGATACAAAATACTATGGATAAAGTGAAACTGATCCATAATCGAATTAAAGCAGCTCAAGATAGACAAAAGAGCTATGTAGATCAACAAAAACTGGATAGGGAATACAGAGTAGGAGAAAAAGTGTTTCTGAGAGTATTGCCTTGGTGAGGAGTGCTGAGGTTCAGTAAAAAGGGTAAGTTAAGCCTTAGATATATTGGTCCGTATGAGATCATTGAGAGGATTGGACCATTGGCATATAAATTAGCTTTACAGTTTGATATGTCTCAGATACACAATGTGTTCCATATGAGTATGCTCAAAAGATATCGATCTGATCCGATGTATGTATTACTGACTCAAGAGATTGAAGTTGCAAATAATTTGAGTTATATAGAGGGACTAGCAATGGTAGTGGGATATCAGATGAGATAGTTGAGAAACCGAGTAATGCCATTCGTGAATGTCCTTTGGAAGAACCACTCGAGTGAGGAAGCTACATGGGAAACGGACAAGCACATGAGGAAACAATAACCCCACTTATTCCAACAATCAGGTCAGAATTTCGAGGACAAAATTTCTTAAGGAGGGGAGAATTGTAGCATACCATTTTCCACATGCTAAAGGTTAGAACCTTAGAATAACTATACATGTGAGATATTTTTTAGAAATTAGGAAATGTCGTCCATGTTCATGCATAAAATAGCACACATACACGTGAATTTGACTTTTGCACACATTACAATGACTATTCATGCACCCATTTGACACTTTTCAGGTATAATTGATTTATAAATGTGATTATGATGTGAATTGTGGATTATATGTCTCGAAATATTGATTTGGTGACTATAAGTATTGATTTAGAATTTTTGGCGAAATTTAGGTAATTTCTAAAATTATGAATATTTTTGGATTAGAAAAAAAATGCCAAGTGGCAAGATAATTGATTTGTGGGAGTAGAAATAAGTGATGAATGAAAATAGAAATAATTAGCACATGGCTTTACGATTTAATTACAAATTTCATAGAAAATTAGGAGACAATTGGAGTAGAAATTGGAGATAAATGGACTAGTTAAATAAGAGAACTAAGAGACCTATAGGAAGTGGACATGTGGCAAGTGACAAGTGTCACTTGACAAGCCATGCATCCAACCCCACGGTACTTCTCCCAAGTGAAATACCATGTTCATTTTTTTACTTGTCTTTCACTTTATTATTTGCTTTTAACTTTGTTCATATTCTTCATTCTTCTTCTTCTCCATTTACTATATTCATCTCACCCCACGACCTTGTGTTTGTTCTCACCTTTCACTTGCTACTCCCATTTTCTTGTCTTCTTCATTTGTCACTAAAAACCTTACCTTGCTACCTTCATGTTAATGATCGTATGATGCTTGAAATCTAGGGTTAAGTGTGATTTGAAGATCTTGAAGTTAAACAAGTAAGTGTAAAGCATTATTCTTTATGATTTGTTGAATGAAACATGTATGATGATAGTTAGATGTTAAATGATCATGAAATGTTGATGTATATATGTTGAACCGTGAGTGAAGAAATGAAAACATAAATGTCTTGCTTTTATATATATATAATGATTCATAACATGTTGTAGAGATGTTTTATAGATAGAATGATCATTTCAATGGTGTAGAAAAAGTGAAGAAATTTTGATAGATAAATGAATGTTTTCATGTTCTGTTTTTTATGTATATTAACATGAATTTTTTTGGTTGTTTTAGAGATGAACTAAAATGAGTTTAAATGTAAAGAAAAGGAGTAATTTGGTGTCTTGAAAAGAGAATAATTAGATGAGAGTTTAAAGATAAAATGAAGGTGATAAAGGAGTTAAAGTCGTACAAAAAATTGATGAATGTGTATATGTATGAATGTTTTGTTTTTGGTGTTATGATCAAATATAGATTATGAATTGTTATGATTGTTATTGAGCTGAAATGAAGGTAAGAATGAAGAGTAAATGATGAGAGAATAAGCTAGAAAAGATAGACTAAGCATTAGATATTTTTGAGGTAACTTGTAGTGGTTGAAAAACCTGGAAAATTGGAAGAAAATTGCTGGAATTTTTGGATGGAAGCAACCCACGATTGTGGGAATATGCCCATAATCGTGGGAATGCCTAAAGAAGGATGAAACTTTCTGCTAATGAAACCCACGATCGTGGGAAATCATCCACGATCGTAGGAATGGCTTATAAGTGAAATATGCTCCTTTTATGTGTGGTTTGAAGTAGCAATTGGTTAGGTACTTTCATGTGATCCATTTAGGATTAAATGAGACTTGAAATGAACTTAGTATGATGATGAATTAAATGATTAACTGAGTGATATGTTTAGGCCAATGAATGAGGATATAAACTTAAGAATGGATTGTTGTATATCAAATGTTAAAATCTGGACATTTGTAGATGTTATATATAAGAAAGTGATCACATAAATGCTAATCTGATACAAAGAAGATGAATGTTGTGTATTGAGTAAATATGAACAAGAATTGGATATTATGGATCTTATAATGCTAGAATAACCTTATTGAATGATTGAATGATGAACTTAGAACAATCTTGTACAAATGAGGTATTAACCTAAGTTAATTTAGACACATATGAGTTATAAAGTATTAATGATCATAAAATGTGAATTTAAGGAAATATACCTGGGATTGTCATTGAGCATGCATTATACATAACACATATAAATATGTTTATGATTGAGTATTTATGTGATTGTGCAAATTAGTAATGTGTAAATGTCTATGTGTTGCATAACATAGAAGAGCAATTAGAGCGACCACATCCGAACTTTACCGGGACGTGAAGGCAATAGCTATCTGGAGCATATTGTGAGTAACCTAGATGGTATCACACTAATTAATTGTTTGTTTAAATTTCTGTATTAAATTATTATGTGATGTGAATGTATTGATTTTGGGCATTGAATATCTGAGGCGTTTGATGTATGAAAATCATATTAGAAGTGCTCATTGTATGTGAATTTGATAGAAATATGTGTACTCAACATTATTATTGAATGTCGGACTTAGGTTTAAGGAAAAATTTAAATGTGAATGTGAAAAATTGAGCACAACTGATTGATTGAATACATGTGATGCATTTCATTACATAAATACATGATAAGATAAAGGCAGTTGTGACTAGAGTCGCCAGTGAAAAAAGAGATTAAAGCTTAGAATGTGGTAAGAGCCTCTAACTCATTATGTATAATGAGCCCAGTGTCTCTAATAGATACAGGACAATTATTAATGAGCCTAGTGTCTACGATGGATACGGGATAGTGAAAAAGGTACTCAGTCACAACAATGTAATAATTGAATGAGTCACAAGTGCATTGCATATACATTTGATATGTATGATCTAAATGATCAAAATAAATTTTTGAGCTGTTCTACACGTGGAATGTGAAATAAATGAACAAATTTTCTTTGATTGAACATGATGATAAATGAAATGATGTGAATTATGTGGTTATATGAATTGTCTATAAACTATTATATTATGTGATATGAGTGAGCCATCAATAATGGGTAGCTCATTGAGTTTGCAAAACTCACCAAAATTGTAACATTGACTTTTGAAGTACAAGAGAGGGGACTTAGCTTCTAAGGCAACTTAGAAGTAACCTAGTACTACTTTTGGTTAGAAGAAATGGCTCAAAGGTCGGTTAGCTGAGATTGAAGGATTTAGATAGAATTTTTGTATAATTCCTCTTTCATGTAGCATATTTAGGCTTGAATTTGGAATGTAACCTAGGTTATCTTTGAAAGGTTTATATCAATTCCATGCAATTCATTCTTTTTATTTAATTTCATAATTTCACAACCACTATATGTTTTTTAAGTTGATTCTTTAATTTCTTTTTTTAATCAAGTTATTGCAACTAACAACTTCCTTGTGTGACGATCTTAAGGTGTCTACCATATACTATGACAACCTCATATACTTAAAAGTGACGCATTTAAGTATAAAATTGGTATGGGTTGACCACTGCAAATTTTTTTAATGATTTTTTAAAAGTTAAAAGTGTAAAACAACATTTTTTTAATTGAGTCTGGGCCTAAGCTGCCCAGGCTTAGGCCTACTCGAGGTCTAACTTTTGTAAACAAAATGATGTCATTTTGCTTAGAATAATTGAACCTTTGAAAACACTAAATTTCTCCCATGGGCCATCCCATTGCCATCCCTAATTAAGTAATGTTAAGTCAAGCGCAACAACTATTTATTTAATGAAAGCCAATTAAATGAATGTTTGTCCCCAAAGCTATGGGATCTCATCCATCAACTAATAAAACATTAAGTTCGAGTGCTCAAAATATGGCTTGCCAGTATGAGTTAAATGTCCATTAAGAACCTCATGGAGTAATAAAAATTTAGGGAGGAGATTTATTAGTTGCTTTAATTATCCAGTGAGTTTTTATCTATTCATGACAGTTGGTTCATACATAATACTTGTACTTGGTCTTTTACAAAGCTTCACCTAACATCACTTCCAATCAGATTTTCATCACTTCCAATCAAAATTTCACAATTAGTTGAATCCATTTCAACTGGTTGATGGTCATCGAAAATGTTTACACAGAATTTAACTTGTACATGGTCATCAAGATATTCAACAGTTTATATTTTTGCATCTTCAAGAATAGTATCATTAATTGCATATGCTCCAATATTACCACTTTCTTCTTCTCTATGACTATCTCTATCATATTCATCTCCTTCGTAAATACTATCAGGACATCTTTCTTCCTCCTCGATAATCCACTCCAATTATAAGTAATATGTTAGGTACCAGACTCAATGTATCTGATGTATATATAACATATATATTAACCAATCCATGTACTATCAATTTGATGAATCTAATATAGCTTTCATTTGATTATGTAAGTCTCAATAACTCACTAAATTTAAAACATGATACCCTATAATATACCTTGTCAACTTGAAAGTATCTTAAATCCTTTCTCATCTATAATGTTTTTCTATAACTAATATAATCAAGGTTGAGTTTTTTTAAATATGCTTGTTTCCCTATCAATATAAGCCAAATTAGATTCTAATTAGGCTTATTTTCACTATAAAAAAAAGGCTTATACCTCCATATGAACACTTTTATCATGTTTATAATCCTTATAAAGCATTGAAAGGGTGAAATGTAATAAACAACATATAATGGAACAACACATAAAGAAAAAGTGTAATGCAATGCAATAAAATATAAAGCAAATAACTAGAAAGCATTAACACTGAAGAACACAAACTAGAATAAATTAAAGTTTGTTATAGAAAAACATATAATGAAACAATCATAAACATAAAATTCAACAAGTATAAAATAAAACATTTAATGCAACAATATTTAAAGAAATAGTGTAATGCATTCACATATAAAGCAAGTCATTATAAAACATTAGAAAGGACTGAAATTGAATAATATAGAATGTAAAAATAAATGTATGATATTATTTCTCTAGGTGAAAATTTGTTGTTGTTAGTTCAATAGTTAAATCGTATTCTGCCAATATAAATATATGATGTTGCTTTTTAAAGTGAAAGTAAATGGCACAACCTCTCTCACAGATAAGAAAAATGGTACAATTCCTTCATAGTAATGTACGCTCATAATGTGAAAACTATTTTAGATTAATGATAAGGATAAAGAATTTACCAATAAATGTTTCCCATTTATACTCTTTATCAATATTATCTACATAGTTATCAAAATAAGAACTAAACAAAAAAATTGTCAAATAAAAATAAGTTATGACTGAGATACATATTTCCTACATTATAATTTTTATACTATATTTATAATGAAAATCTTATAACGTGTCTTTTACTTTAAGAGTTGCATAAGATAAGAACAATCTAATACAAATTATAAAGATGAAGAATAATAATTCACCATACTAGAATAATTCAATATGTTGTAAAAGAAATGTGTCAAATATTAGGGCTACTTTAATATTGAGGAAGGAGGAATATTCACCATTCAAGGAGGAAAGTTCACCATCGAAGTAAAAGGAGACTTCAGCATACTTGAGATTTTAGATTGGATATGCTTCAAGGATAACAAATTTTAGGGGTTTTGGATTAGAGGAGGAGATTTAAGGATTTTAAGAATTTTGGGGAAGTAAGATTATTGAGGAAATATCGTATAGCTTTTCATTCATATATTTTCAATATACAAGGTATGGTATATATACAACAATGATAACAAAACATCTAACAGGAATACAAAATACAACTTATGTTTGTTTTGTAACAACTTGAAATTTGATCCTTATCTATTAACATGCCCCTATAAGCGAAAGGTGGAAGAGTTTGTAATTGAAGCTTGGACATAAAATGTTGAAAATGTGAAGATGAATGCCTTGGTAAAAATATCCACAACCTGATCCTTGGAGGAAAGAACACCAACTGTAACAGGAGGAAAGAACACCAATTGTAACAACTTTAGATGTGAATCAATTCATGCACAAGATGTAAATTGTTTTCAACATGTCTTACAAGCATGAAAATTTTGATTTGAAGATAAGAAAACGACACCAACATGTCATACAAGACATGTGGAGGCCTATAAAACCTAACACCAAAATCATCAAATAACTTAACTAACCATTTCATAAAAACGTACACATTAGCCATTATAAATGATTGTGCAACAATTTTATACTTACTTGACTTCCATAAAATTAAATTTGGGCTAGGAAAAATAAAGAATCCTCCAATAGATTTGTGATCATCAAGGTATCCAGCCCAATCGGGATTAGTATATATAATTAGCTAAGTTAGTGATGAAGGACTGATTAGAAACCCCATATGATCTACACCTTAAAGATAATGGAGTAAGTGTTTTAAAGCCTTTAAATGAGTTGTTGTGGGCTGATGCAAAAATTGGCTTAGTTTTTTAACCAGGAATGTTATATCTAGTTAAGTAAGAGATACAAATTGTAAAGCTCTGCAAATTTGAAGATACTTTATAGATTCCTCAGGATTTAAAGTTATACCAATAAATTTATACAAGATTACAAGAAATCACTAGAATTGAGCAAAGCATACATCATTACATTCATATCTTGGATAGTGCACTGGATATATAAGATTTTTTAGATAAAAGCAAGTTGCGTGCATTTGGTATGACTCTATACCCAAAAAATGATGAAGAGTGCCTAAAACCAATAAGGAAAATTGAAGAAAGCTAAAAAATAAGAGAAAGGACTTACTACTCGTCATTACCTATAAGAATTACTTTGTTAATATATATCAGTAGAAAACAAGTGAATTTGTTATGACTGTAAATAAATAAATTACGAGTTTGCATAAAAGACAACAAAACCACGTTAAAGAAGGTGGTGATTACTAAACTATCCATACCATGCACATGGAGCCTGATTTAGTTTATATAAGGACATCTTTAATTTAAAAACATAATATGAAAATTATTGATTAATAAATCCTTAAGCTATAACTTATAAAGATTTTTTTTTCAATTTCCCATTAAGAAGGGCATTATTGATATCTAATTGCCTCAAATCCTATCCTTTGGATATTGCCACAGAGAGAACAAACCAAATAGTCATTGGTTTCATAACTGGACAAAAGGTATTAAAATAATCCAAACCATACTCCTATTTCTAGCCTTTAGTCTTTTATTAGAACAATTTGCATGTCTTTTAATTTTATAAATCCAACAATTTCCTACAACATTGATGCTAGGGGGCCATGGTACAAGCTCCCAACTTTGATTGCATTATAGATGCTGGAACCCCTCCCCGGGCGGGTCACGGGCCTGACGCCCTACATGACATCTGGCCGCGCCTCCCCCGAGGGAGGGATTCCCCACCAGGGATACTTAAAACGAATAATTTCATTTAATTTCCTCTGTACAAAAATAAAGATAAAAATCACAAAGAAATTTTCAATAATTGTGGACCCCCAAAATATAAGCGTGACGGGATCGTAGAGTGGGCCT
>JAOQMS010000008.1:36414356-36435328 GCA_027563885.1 Erythroxylum longipes | reverse complement strand
AATATGCTTCATCCAAAAAAATCAAGAAAAGAAGGATGCTTATACTTACTTGATTTACCCAAAGCTTCTTCAATCACTATGAAACCCTAACTCTCCAACATATACGATCATCACAAGTGGAGGTGGAATAGGTTAGGTTTTTTTTAGTGGTAAGATGATGAAGACAACCGAAAACGGAAGTAGCAATTGAAGGATAAGAGCAAAGTTCAACATTAATGCTTGGGAGAGGAGAGTGTCGTAGATAGAGAGAGAGCAAATGAAGAATGAAGAAGATGGAGATGAGAGAAGCATATGTCATGAATGGGCACTTGAAAGACATGAAATGGTCGTTAATTTAGGAGAAATTTGTAAGTGGTTGCCACTTGTCACCTTTTAGTGGTCTCTAATTGGCTCTTTTATTAACTAGTCCATTTGTCTCCAATTTCTACTCAAATTATCTCCCAATTTTCAATGACATAAGTCATTAAATCGTAATGTCACATACTAAGATTTCTACTTCCGTCTGAAATTTATTTCTATCACTATTCATCAACTGTTCTGCCACTTGGCATTTTTCCTGGTCCAAACTACCCTTAAATTCTAGAAAATTTTCATATTACACCGAAAATTCTAAATCAATGCTTATACTCTGAAAAACAAATTTTCAATACAAATAATTCACAATTCCAATTATAATCACATTTATAGATCAATTATACCTAGAAATTGTTAATGAATGCATGTACAGTCATTTGATGTGTGCAAAAATTCAAATTCACATGTATGTGTGCTAACGTTATCCAAGAGCATGAAATGCATTTTTTTATTCTCTTATTGCTATTTTCTCAATAACTGAAATCTAGGGTTCTAACCTTTACTATGGAAATGGGATGTTACATAAGTGGTTTGGCGAACGAATTTGTGCTCGTCACAAACTATCTCATGAACCCTTCCATAGACAATTGTTGCGCAATTCGTCCTTTCAACATGCTATAATCCACTTGGTTATGAGTATAGGCAAAGTGTCAACTCTCACTAGACTAACTACGTCAAAACTAGCCCAAGTGATATCAGTTATCATCTTGGGACTCATTACTCTATATGTCAATGAAGATTTTCTTCATGACACATGTACTCTGGCCAGAGATTTCCAAATAATGACCTCGACAAAAGGCCGTGGGTGTCATCTTCTTTTATCACAGAAGTGGTGAATCCTCTATTGACTACTCAATTACCTTCGAATACCTCAAGTTGTACCCAATCACCACCCTATGAGTGACCTCTGCAAGGCAACAAGGAATGGATTCAAAGCATAGAATCAGTATCCAAGATATCCTTGAGTACCTCAAGTATAAGGATACTTACACCATTGCTATGATGAGATTATCACTGACATTATAATAGGACATCCATGTGATGATCTCATATTACTCATCTAATGTACTTACTACCTCTAGTAAGCATCCATATCTCAAATCTAAACATCTCATGTTTACAGTTTCTGAGATCCACTACTGGATCAAATCGAGGAGTTTGAAATGTGCTAGTCTATTCGGATTAACAATGTCCAGTCTCATTAATCATATGACTATGGATAATTTAGATACTGACATAATCGCACATGATAGGAATCTCAGTAGTATGATCACATCATAATTTCCTCCGTGCTATTTCATATACCATGGACTTCATTAATTTGCTTATAGAACAATATCAATTTATAAAGAATGAACACACAAATAAATGAAATATGATTTACTTTATTATTGAAAATAAAGTCTGTACATAATTTTGTGCAAAATGCATTAAAGACGATTGCCTTTAGGGCATTACTCTAACAAATCTCCCACTTGACCTAAAGCTAATCGGCTTGGTATCTAATACTATAGGTGAGTACAAGAGAATTAAATCTATTCTGTGACAATGGCTTCGTCAATGGATCAGCAATATTCTGCTCGGTGGGAATTCTCTCTATCTGTACATCACCTCGACCAATTATCTCCTTGATAAGATGATATCTATGGAGTACGTGCTTAGACCGTTGATGAGACCTTGGTTCCTTTGCCTGTACAATAGGCCCATTGTTGTCACAATACAACTGTATGGGTCCATCACTACTAGGAACCACACCAAGTTCAGTAATGAACTTCTTGATCCAAACTGCTTCCTTTACTGCATCTAAAGCCGCCATGTACTCTGCTTCAGTTGTTGAATAGGCAGTCGTTTCTTGTTTGGAACTCTTCCAACTGACCGCCCTGCCATTCAGTGTGAATATAAAACCTGCTTGGGATTTGGAATCATCCTTATTAGACTGAAACCTGGCTCTGATACCACTGTAGGAAAATCCTGGTGCATGCACCATATACAAGCGGTGCGGAAAAATAGAAAAAAATTTGTTTCGGGATTTTCCCGAAATCCAGGATCTATATGCCTATACAATGAAATACCATTAAGCCTATCTAAAATTCTTAATTCACATACATGTTCATAAAACACACACACACACACACATATATATAGGAATTCATGGCATTTACATAAATCAATCATTCATATAATAACCATGTACCTTGTATGTAGTCTCCTTCGTTCTTCTATCTTCTACTCATCAGGTTATTGCAAACCACAATTACCAAAACAGACTATCTCCAATGGTATCCACGCAGAGATCTGAGAAACTAACCGAATCACACTCTTTGATCCGAAAATGGCTAGAACAAAGACAAGAGTGCTAACTCTCTTCTTTGTTCTATGGAGAGCAAGATCGTGTAAGCAAAAAGAGAGCAAGAAGACGAGAAAGATGAGACAGTTGGGTGAGAAATCATGAAGAAGAAGATTGCTCACTCTTTCTTCATTTTCACGATTATATCATCTCACTTTTGTTTTTGTCTTTTATAGATTTTGTCTTCTTTCAATTAAAGACCATAAATGCTTAACTTGTAAAAGAAGCCTCCCTTATCCACGTTGGTGTATATATATATATATATGCTGAGGTGGTCCAGTTACACTAGGATCAGTCCTATCAGGTCCCACGTGTGAAAAAACATTAGAGATCTATTTCAGCAATATCGATGTCACGATCTCATTGGGACATATCTCGATCTCATTGGGATCCAATTGGTTCTATTGCTCTCTATATAATAGATCTCTATCTAAAACCATTTTACGAATCCTCCGAGTCACTTTTATGTGTGTGACCCATTAGGTTCCTGGTCATATTGGCCACTTGGATTAACATTTAATCCAAGCAAGTCATGAGCAGTGTCTAGCAACACATAATGACCTCCAATTGACCGAAAAGTAATTGGTTTGGCGAACAAACCCTTGCTCGTCTTGAACCATCTCATGAACCCTCCCATAGATAATTGCTGTGCAATTCGTCCTTTCACCATGCTATACTGCATGAAATGCATTTTTCTATTCTCTTATTGCTATTTTCTCAATAACTGAAATCTAGGGTTCTAACCTTTAGTATGGAAATGGTATGTTAGATAAGTGGTTTGGCGAACGAATTTGTGCTCATCACGAACTATCTCATGAACCCTCCCATAGACAATTGCGGCGCAATTCGTCCTTTCACCATGCTATACTCCACTTGGTTATGAGTATAGGCAAAGTGTCAACTCTCACTAGATTGACTACGTCAAATCTAACCCAAGTGATATCAGTTCTCATCTTGGGACTCATTACTCTATATGTCAATGAAGACTTTCTTCATAACACATGTACTCTGGCCAGAGATTTTCAAGTAATGACCCCGACAAAAGGCCGTGGGTGTCATCTTCTTCTATCACAGAAGTGGTGAATCCTCTATTAACTACTCAATTACCTTCGAATACCTCAAGCTGTACCCAATCAGCACCCTATGAGCGACCTTTGTAAGGCAACAAGGAATGGATTCAAAGCATAGAATCAGTATCCAAGATATCCTTGAGTACCTCAAGTTTAAGGATACTTGCACCATTGCTATGATGAGATTATCACCGACATTAGAATAGAACATCCATGTGATGATCTCATTGTAGGCCATTTAATGTACTTACTACCTCTAGTAAGCATCCACATCTCAACTCGATACATCTCATGTTTACAGTTTCTAAGATTCACTGTTTGATCAAATCAAGGAGTTTGACATGTACTAGTCTAATTGGATTAACAATGTCCAACCTCATTAATCGTATGACTAGGGATAATTTAGATACTGACATAATTGCACATGATAGGAATCTCAGTAGTATGATCACATTATAATTTCCTTCATGTTATGTCATATATTATGGACTTCATTAATTTGCTTAAAAGAAAAACTTAATATTCTAAATTTGGCAATTAAGTACAATTTAGAACCTATTGAATCATATTATGAAACCAACTCTGCATTATATCAATATCATAAACAAAATTTAGAATCAACAACTGAACCCAAACACAACATTTATTCAAGTGATTATTCAGAATAAAAAAGTCAATGCCTATATAGATACAGCGCTACTATTTGTATAGCATCTAGAACATTTTTTCAAAATTGGAAAAAAATAAACCTTTACAAATCAGAATAGCAGATGGAGGTATAAAGTCCATATGGCATGTAAGCTATTAAAATAATATTATTATCGAAAACTATACTTTTATTATACCTTCGATTTATCAACAGGAATCAGGATTACCATTAATTTTAGGAAATGATTTTCTTAAATTATACAATCCCTTTTGTCAATATCTACATTATATAACCTTAAGAACATCAATAATAAAATCTTTAAACCAAAAATTGATAATCCTTAAAATTCCTATATACCATACAACTTATTATAAAAATCTACAACTTATAACAGAAAAATTAAATCAATTACAATTTATCTTCTTATTAATCCTACTTTACAAAATGAAATCGAAAATTTTGATAGAACAAGTTTGTAGCGAAAATCCTTTAGACGTTAAAAAGAATGATAATAATCAATTAATTGAAATAAAACTAAAAGATCCTACACAAGAAATCAATATTAAAAATAATATACCATATACATAACAAGATGATAAAGATTTTATCACTGAATGTTCAGAATTATCACACAAACAATTAATAGCACTAAGTATAAGTAAACATTCTACTCTAGCCTTCTATGTAAATAACCATTCAGAACAAAAACGTGGCAAGAGAAGAATGGTAATTAATTATAAAGAACTAAATAAAGCTACTATAGGTGATGCATACAAATTACCTAGAAAAGATTATAATATTAATAGATTAAAAGGACATCGTTGGTTTACCACACTAGATGCCAAATCTGGTAATTGGCAACTAAGATTACATAAAGAAACAAAACCATTAACAACCTTTACATGTCCACCACAAAAACATTATCAATGGAGTGTAATACCTTTCAGATTAAAACAAGCTCTTAGTATTTATCAACTATTTATGGATAACAATTTAGAAGGATTAAAAGAATTTACATTAGTCTATATTGATGATATTATTATATTTTCAAATAAAGATAAAGAAGATCATTTGAAAAAAGTAAAAACAGTTCTTACTAGATGTTAACATAAAGGATTAATTTTAAGCAAAAGAAATTTAAATTAGCCCAACAAAACATTGAATATTTAGGCATAGAATTTAATAATGATTTTAAAAATTACAACTTAATATTCTTGAAAATTACAACAATTTCCAAACACGTTAAAAAATATCACTGAAGTTCAAAAATTTTCTTGGATTATGAAATTATATATTTGATCAAGGATTTCTAAAAGATTTAGCTAAATAAAGAAAAAAGTTACAACTTAAATGCAGTACAAAAACCTAATGAACATAGGCAGGGGAAGATAAAGCAACAGTATGTATGCTAAAAAATCTCTACAAAGATTTACCAGCATTATATAATTAATGCTAGAGATACATTACCAGAACAAATTGATGCAAGTATAGATACATGGGTCAGCTGCCTTTTGACACAACCACCCAATTCAAGGAAATATTTTTTTATGTAAATATATGAATGAGACTTTTAATCCCACTGAAAGAAAATATCTTACTCACGAAAAGGAAACATTTGCATATATTAAAACATTAAGAAAAAAGAAAGTGAATTTATTACCTATCAAATTTCTAATTCAAACAGCTTCCAAATATTTATGTGGATTTACTAAGTATAATATTAAAACAAATTATAATCAAGGTCAATTAATTAGATGACAATAAGAATTAAATCAATATAATTTTCAAATTAGTTATATAAAATCTTCTACTAATAGTCTTGTAGATACATTAACCAGAGAATGGAAACTGCTATCCTCAGCTTAAAGGATTCACTCACTAAGAAGGAAGCATAATTACAAGATCTCCAGCAACAAGTAGGAACCATAATAAAAGAAATTAATCAATTAAGAGAAAACATCACTCTTCTTGAGAAACAACAAGCATCCACTAGTCAAACATCACCTACTTTGCAATTAAATATCCAACCAGTTACACCAACTTTTATCTCATCCACTACTACACAAAGGCCACAACTAAAAATAGCCACTCTTTTACCTAAAAAACAACAAGACATGTCAGAATCCAAAGCGTATGTCATTTTCAATGGACCTATGGCTGGACTATATGATGAATGGCACAACGCAGCTGTCCATATCACTAGCAAACCTTCAATAATTCACCGGAGTTATACCAATAGATTTGAAGCAGAAAAAGCATTAGCTAAATTCAAAGACCCATCTCTCAGGCCACATTATAAACAAGCCTTGGAAAAACTACAATAAGACATAAAGATGAAAATATTGGGAAAACTTATCCAAATGGACAAAATAAATTTAGTACCTACAAAAGCACTTAAAGAGGAAATGAGACAAATTACTCCAAACATTTTTTTTATGAATGCTTTTAAGCATTGAATGACTGGAAGGACGAACAAAAAATACTTCAGTATTATCCCCAAAATTGAGCCAGATATGGACATAAAGCCATTATATTCTCCGAAGCTGATGCACTCACCACTTACCTATTTTTTCAAAGTAGCTTAGTAGATACCATTTATTTAACCAATCTAAATATCCTTTCTAAATTTACAGCAGGATTCATCCTTGCAGTAAAAAAATACAAAGAACACTTTGCAAAGGAAAGAGAAATTTTTATCAAAGTATTAGCAGTTACCCTATCTTTAAGAAAGTAGATAATTTCAAGGATTCAGACGTACAACTATCTCGTATAGCTTATGTACAAATTGGAATTAGCAATGGAATGTATCCACCTATTGATAATCCTCCAAAATACTACTTTGATTAGGATTTTATCAATCAGCTCAACCTACATTGCCTTGAAGGGGTTTACAATCAATGCATCAAAAATACCCAAAAATGAATAATCAAGTTGAATTATGGAGGACCCAACCTATTGATGACATTGAGCTATAGGACAAACATCTCCAAAGATTCGCTTCAGATTATCAAACAAGTGGAAGAATTATTTTCAACATGATCAGCAGGGATTCACCACTCTATCAGAAGATTGGAAAATTTCAATTTGTCAACAATTTTGTCAATATCCAACTCATAAATGTTGACACTGCCCTTCTACATCCAAGGAACAAGACAACGACGACACCTCATCTATAGATGTAATTATCGAAGAATAAAAGCTTTTAAAAAGGCATTCAATTATTATAGGCCAACTGCGGCCACTCTAATAGGAAAAGTTGATTTCCTGGACAATAATTCATGAATCTACTTTGACTGTTCTTTTATCTTTAGCTTTTACTTTTTTCTTTTCACTTTTTAGTTGTTGGACGCTACTAAGCGCCCTCTCTATATAATGTAACATAGAGTAATTACTCGATATGAAGAAATAAAAGCTCAGTTATCATATTCCTATCTAGAGTCTTCAAAATCTCATTTAAGCCTAAGTATTGATGTTAGAGAAGAAAAAGAGCAAACATGTACGATTATTTGTGTTTTTATCTTTTCATCATTATTACATATTTGATTTCAGTTTATTAAATTTCTACTATTCCTATTAAATTATGTTTCAAGCACTCTTCTAGTTAATTATTCTATTTATCTTTTGTTAAAATGCCTATTTATACAAATTGTAGAAATATTCATATATTAATAATACATACTGAACGAAAACTTAAACTTAGTAAAAAATGTATTAAAACTTTTAGAGATACTCATAACTATCTAGAACATATAAATGCTTCTGAAATCACTCTTAATAATATTAAAGAAATTCTAAATAGAGATACAGAAAAGTACAATCAAGAAAAATAGGAATTAAAACAACTATATAAACAATTTCAAGAACACTATAAAATTCATAATTCATGAATAGTTGTCCTATTTGTCAATTTATGTTACAATTTTTCCTTATGGACAACTGTAAAATATACAATCAATTACTAACAGAATTTATTCGTTTAGAAAATTTAGTCATTGAATATGGATTAGAAAAAGATTATTATAAAAGAAGATATAACTATTTACAATTTTGTATTAATAATAATGGCTTAATTCCTATTAAAGAAAGACTAGATATTGCAACTACTCATTATAATTTATATAACCAAATTTTAGTTCATAAACAAAACAAAATAATATAACACCAAAGAATTCCTCATTAATATGATTGAAATAACTTATGAACCTAATAATAATAATAATAATATTTTAGATGTAAATACTTTAGAATTAATCGAATCTACTGGAACTTTCCATATTAATACATTATTATCACAAGAAAAAGAAAAACAAAAACAAATAGCCAAAACACAATTAAATCTAAAAGATGGACAAGATATCACACACCATCCATTTTAAAATTTAAATAATAGAAAAAAATATCATTTATTATGGAAAATTATACATGAAACATTTATTAGAATAGATCAATGTAATAGACATATTCGAGTAAGTTTAATAGACCAAGAACAAATTTATAAACAGTTACAAAAAAATCCCTGAAGAAAAGAGACATAAAATTGGATATATACATCTTTCTACAATCCAAATTTTGTTAAAATCTACCTTTCTGGACGAAATAGATTCACTTATAAGAATGACTTTAATTGATGAAAGAACGACTTATTTAAAAGATAAAGATATTGGAATCATGAATGGAAATCTAGCTTATAGAAAAATCAAATTTAATATTTGCCTTAAATTAGGAATTCCTTTACAATTACAAAATTTAGATGAAACAATTACTATAACTTATAAATTTTATCGAGAAATTTTAATGACTATGAGACAGTATCCTTTTTCAATTACTTATCAAATAAGTTATGCTTTAACTAATTCTCATCATAGCATTGAATTTAAAAATACAAATTGAATTTATATCGACCAATTATTTAATGATGTAGCAAAAGTTGGAATAAATTTAAAAACTAGCTTAAGAAAATTACCAAATATTAAATATCCTATAAAACTACAAAACATAACAAGTTTAGACAATACTCCTCGCTTATCTTTATGTGAAAATAAAATACTTAAAAAAGAACCTAGTCTTTTGCGAACACAATCTGTAAGATTAGAAAAAGCTATTAGGTTTACTGAACCTGAAACATCAAATGAAAAAGTAGAAAAGAACACAAAACAAATAATTGATGAATTATTTAATATTAAAGACAATTTCAAGAATTATCAAGTCATCTTAAGAATACATTATGAGTGTTACTAAATAATTATCTGAATTATTAGATAAACAAATTAATATTAAAATTTAATTAAAGAAATTAATTATCGTAATACAACCATTACTAACTAAAAATCAAAATTATTAATCAAAAAAATTTAATGAATTGAATGAAATTCACAAAATATTAGAATCTTTAATTACTAAAATTACTAATAGAATAATAAATACTGACTATAAATGCTATGAAAAATTAATTTAAAAACTAAATCAAATAGACGAAAAGCTAGAAAATCTAGAAAAATCAAAAGTGGTATTGAGTTATTGAGAAGAATGACCTCAAATGATTAATATAGAAATTTGGATTATATAAAAAAATAGAAAACATTCCCAATATTTTGCAAAAGATCTAATTTAAATTGTATCATCATTTTAAATATTTTTTCTTTTTTAACATTTATAAAATAATATTATTTATAATTTAACATTTTATTTTATTTTTATAGTATATACTTTATAATTAGTAAAATATCAATTAAATCCTAAAACAAAAGAAAATCTCACTCAAACCAAAAAATACTCCCTTTGCCTTCTAACCACAATACCTGGATCCCTAAATTGTTTTTCTCCTATCGCTTCACCCAAGAGAACATCGTGACCTTTAACCGTTACCCACCCATAAGCATCCTATTTATTGTAAACAACATTACTTGAAAGCTGACCATTCGAGTGCCTCTTTTTCGAAGAGGGAGAGACAGCAGCGACCTGCATGTATTTGGTAGACTGTTCAAAATAACATGACCAATCAAGCTGCCCACTTCATTCAGCAACTTTAACTTCTTCTTTTCACTCGATTCTCTTCTTCACACATACTTGTCAGTCCCATTCCTTCCAAAATTCACGAACTTGAACTGCTGCAAAACTTATGTCATCAAAATTTCTGAACTTGAAACAACCCATCCACTAGATCGTGTTCTCCTCTTCCCTTTAATCTCAAGCAACTGAAACTCGTCACTACGGTCGCTAACAATAATACTGTACTCACGTTCTTTCTTATGCAAAACCAACCCTAGAAAACGACGATAAATTGAAATCATAAGCAGGTAGGTTAAAGGCCCTAATCCCCGCAACAGAGGATTGATCCTGGCGGTGAAAACCAATGAAGACCACATCTTCGACGCCACGTAATTGCCGTCAATTATCACGAGCACTTCTCTGTCTGCTCCGGGTGGGATTTTCTTGCCCGAATTTTTTTTACGATATTAATATAGTATTTAAATAATTCTTTAAATTAATAAAATTGACTTCAATATTTAGATAATTCAAATCACCATATTATTTGGTTAACAATACATTTAATAGAAATTTAACAATATTAAATTTTAGAAAATAAATAATATTATTTTGTAAATGTTAATAGTATTAAAAATGATTATAATAAATTTCTTAACTTTCAACCGTAGAACTAACATATATGTTTAATTATGAAAAGTAAATTAAATAATAATCTAAAGATAGATGACTCTAAGAAAATTTATGGTAATTGATTAAACGTTAGGAATTATATGACGACTTCAAAGTAGAAAAAAAAAGAAATCACATGTAGAAGTGGTTACTATGCTTGTCTATAGGCTAAATCACATGTAGAAGTGATTACTATGCTTGTCAATTGGCCGGCCGAGCACGGGGTGCAGCCCGGCTCAATCACAGGTTGGGATGGGTTGACCTGTGATTGACCCGTGACTCGGTAGGAGTAAGCCGGACAAACCTGACTTGTCTACTTTTTTTAATTAAAAAAATAAAATGACATTGTTTTTGATAAAATGACGCCGTTTTATTTAAAATGATTAGGCCGGCCCATGGCCTGTCCAAGCCTGTTAAACTAAGGCTAAAAATAAGCCAGGCTGGACGAGCTGGGCTAGAATTATCATCCCTTACTTTATCCCTTTGTTTAATGTAGAATATACTTGCTCCGGTTCGTAACAGCCTCTACACCTTACATAAGATGGAAACTGAAAGAGTTAATGTTCTATTTAATGTGGAAAACATTATCATGAATCTCACTCACAACGCCCTTGGTTGTCACTTTGGATTCGTACAACCTTTCCTTAATGTACAAATATAATAATTGAAGTGTAGACGATAGAAATTGATTCTAGAAAATTCTAATTCAGCTGACAATTGTTTATGTACGGTAGGGGCAAATGAGGAATTAAGGAGGCTGGCGCCACGGCGGCTTCAAGCCCTGTCCCGAAGTTCCACGCTATAACGTTGAAAGCCAAAGAGGAGAATACCCAAAAACCCAACACGCCAGCACCACGCTCTCTCCTCTCCACTAATCCTCGTTGTTTCTAGCTTGCTAGTAAAAGTCAACCACGACCTCGTCCACATATCTCTATTTACTACGTTGACTGCACTTGTGGTGAGGTGAGTCAGAGATCTGGTTGCAACAATGGAGGAAGAGAACAGAGGATCATTGATGGAGTGTTTGATTGAGACCGTGAACCAGATAGCCTCCGTCTCCGACTACCATGGTACGATCAAGAAGCAGTGTTGCAATCTAGCCAGGCGGTTGAAACTCTTGACGCCAATGTTCGAGGAGATTCGCGACACCAGAGATCCGATCCCCGAAGAGACCTCTAAAGCTCTTGTTTCGCTCAAGGAAGCTCTTGATTTAGCCAAGGATTTGCTTCGATTCGCCAGCCAAGGCAGCAAGATTTATCTGGTGTGTGGTAGTACGAGCTTCTTTGTGTTTGGTTTTTCTTTAGGTCTGGTTCTGAAATTATCAAACTTGCAAGTTCACAAGCTTGTAATTGAAGATTTAGATATCTGACTATTTGTTTGCCCAAAACTTCTCTTATCAAATGGATGTAGTTCAAAATTTGTTCGAGAGTTGAAGATTCTTGTCTCTCTCTTTTTCTAGCTAAATTTAGAATTTAAGTGGAAACAATACTGCAGGTTATATTCGTTTCGCATTGTCATTTTGTCTTTTAGTGTTACTTCTTATCTATTTTTCCGGAAACATTGCCTCTGTGCTTTCCAGATTCTTTTAACCTTTGTCATTGTCATATTTTTCTTTATTGAAGCTGAAGTTGATTCTCCTACTGATGGGTGTCAGTGATACTTTATGTACTTCGATAAGATGTTTATACTTGGAATTTTTTTATATCTGTAGGTCGGTGTCGTGATCATTCATTCGATATGTACAAATTCATGATCCTTTTGTTTCATTAGGTGTTGCCTACTAGTTTGTCTCGATTAGATCTTGATGTTGTTTAAGGATGCCTTGTCTCTTGTTATGTTTCTATCTTTTGTCTGCTCCTCTTTGGATATGACCCTTTGCAGCCACTGTTTTGATTTAATTTAAAATTAAGTAGAATATAGAACAATTTGAACTTCTTAAAGCGTCCATATTCTGCGTCTTGTCTCCTTGAGACTGTTGCAAATTAGTAGATTTGCTTTGAATATCATATTGGCATTTTCCATGATTGCTGTGCATTGGGTTGAGTCCACCTATGGATCGCTTCATTTCTTCCCTGGTTTCAGTGCTGAGTAATGCGAGATAAACTAGTTTTTATGAGACTCATTCTAGTTGGTTTTCCAATCTCTTGATCCAACAGTTTGTCTTTGTAATCTGGGTATTTGAACAACTAGTTATGAATAGCTATATGTCACAGGTGTGACATGTTACATCCCATCTGTGAGGCCTTCTCATGGGGGTGACATGTTAAGTCACACCCGTGATATACTCATTTATTTATTTTTCCACGTGAACGAGTGAGTGTGTAGCAGTTATTCTGTTAGACAGTTAGTGGACTGAATTTTGTAAATAACCAGTGATGAGCTGCAGTTACTGATATGAGAAAATATTCAGATTCTTTCTGATATCGATTTGTTCAGTATTCTTCCTGTGAATTCCATAATTCTCAAAGATGATTGTGCAATCCAAGTTTCGAGTTTCAGATTTTGAACCTCATTTTTCGTGTTTGATCATCTATATATGATTGTGAGCCTCATTTTCAATTGGTGCTTGTTGTCAAGGAATCTTTTAAAAAATGAGTTATACTAGAAGTTAAAACAGTTAACTCAGTGCCAATTCTTCGGTATAACCTATGTTAACTGATGAGTAACTTTTAATTTCTTTGTTAATTTATTCTTTCTAGTGACTTTCATGGTTTGTTTATATGTGAGTTAAATGGACAATTGAATGTTTGGAGTTTGATGTCAATTTTTTGCATGACAAGACAAACTTTGGTACAGGAGGCAATATGAATACTCCCAAATATACAAACGGTTGTATTTGGATTAATTTTTTTTATTTTTGCTTTCAGGTTCTAGAGAGAGAAGAAATAATGAATAGGTACCATGAGGTGACAGCAAAATTAGAACAAGCTTTAAGTAGAATGTCCTATGAAAAACTTGACATATCTGATGAAGTTAAGGAACAGGTAAAATAACACTGGTCAGATATTTTTCCTCCATACTATCTGATTTATCTGACAGAGAATCCAACAGGTTTATCTCTATTGCTAATCTGTTATGTGACTTTGTTCCAAGATATTTTGACTTGAGAACATATGGTAACTCATGGTGTTGTTGACTTTAATATATGATCGAGACATGATAATTATCACAAACTGAGGTTACATTCTTTACTAAACCGTCCTTGTGTAGGATGTTTTAGAATTCAAATTGTAATGCGCTTAAAACAACTTGGACTTAAGGGTTTAGAACTGTATTTGTTCTAATTCTATGGGACTATTCACCCGCTAGGAACAATGATTTGGAAAGTATGTTGCCCATTCACATTGTGATTGGGTCCTTAGAGCTATCTTAATTGATTTATTCTATCAGTTAGATGGTTGTATATTTACTTTTATGAATTCATGCTTTCAGGTTGAGCTTGTTCTTGCCCAGTTCAGAAGAGCAAAAGGAAGAGTTGAGAATCCAGATTTTGAACTGTACGAAGATCTTTCATCCCTTTACAACAAGAGCAATGATGCACCAATAGATCCTACTGTCATGAGAAGATTGTCTGAAAAGCTGCAGTTGATGGGGATAGCTCAACTTACTCAAGAGTCATTAGCTCTGCATGAAATGGTTGCTGACACTGGCGGGGATCCAGATGAGAATATTGAGAAGATGTCTATGCTACTGAAGAAAATTAAGGATTTTGTACAGACAGAAAACCCCAACATGGAAGCTCCTGCAATAGAAAACCATCCTCCAACTGGCAGTGGGCAAGGCTTTAGTGATGGGAACCACAGAACCCCAGTCATACCAGATGATTTCCGCTGTCCCATATCCTTAGAACTGATGAAGGATCCTGTAATTGTTTCAACAGGGCAGGTAAATTGATTAACATCCAGATTTTTGAACTAGATTAGTTTAAAGAGTGTTTGCATGTGTATCATCCATTTCACATCAATTTTTCCTTTTTTTCTTTTTCCATTTCTTGATTCCTTAAGTTTTGGTCATCATATCCATCATCTGAAACAGCAGAAGATTCCCTATAAGTCAAAATTTGAAATTAAAGTGTGGGTTAAAGTTGGTTATCATTTCAAACAGGATACAATTTTAGAATAAAATGACTTGTTATCATTTCTACAGATGTCTATACAACTACAAGCATCCTATAAGAGTTCCTGTGATGTTATTACATTCTTAAGATTATCAATGAATTTAAAATTAAATCACAACAAAAAGTTCTACTCTCTAACTGGGATAGCAATCATATTATTTCAAAGTTTCCAACCTCATGTGATTATGACCTTCTATTGTGATCAATGGTTAGTCCTAGAGTACCTCATAGGGGTCATTGGATGGTGCAATGGTAAAAATCCTTGACTTGCACTTATTATTAACATTGTGATTTGAAAAGTGAGAAATAGTAGGACTTCCTAATCTCTCTGTTGACATATTGTTATGGTAGGATTATAGATGAGCAATGACCAGGAATTTGATTTTACACTTAAAAGAGACTGGAGGTAATAATTTGTTGAAAGTAGACAAGATGGGGCACAAGTTGATTTGTTAGGAACTTTGAGGCTCTTGAATTTCAATTTGTTGATAATTCAGTACATCACTCTTAGCTCTGTTTCTATCATCTTTTCATTTTTGTTATTGTAGACCTATGAACGTTCATGCATTGAGAAATGGCTGGAAGCGGGGCATGGTACATGCCCTAAGACACAGCAGACTCTCTCCGGTACTGCACTTACACCCAATTTTGTCCTACGAAGTCTCATAGCACAATGGTGTGAAGCAAATGGCATTGAACCACCAAAACGCGCCAGCAGTTCTCGATCTAATAAAAACACTTCTGCCTGTTCATTTACTGAACGCACAAAGATAGATATTCTCATCCAGAAGCTCTCATTTGGCTGCCCTGAACACCAGCAGTCTGCTGCAGGTGAGATCCGCCTCCTTGCTAAGCGGAACACAGATAATCGTGTAGCTATAGCAGAAGCTGGTGCAATCCCTGTTCTTGTAGGCCTACTCTGTACACCTGATTCTCGCACGCAAGAACATGCTGTTACTGCACTTCTTAACCTTTCAATATGTGAAGATAACAAAGGAATCATCATAGCAGCAGGTGCAGTTCCTGGAATAGTGCATGTCCTTAAGAAGGGAAGCATGGAAGCTCGGGAAAATGCTGCAGCAACCCTTTTCAGCCTTTCAGTTGTGGATGAAAACAAGGTGACAATTGGTTCTTCGGGGGCCATCCCGCCACTTGTTACTCTTCTTAGTGAAGGTACCCAAAGGGGGAAAAAGGATGCTGCAACTGCGCTTTTCAACTTGTGCATATATCAGGGTAACAAAGGAAAGGCAGTGAGGGCTGGAGTTGTGCCGACACTGATGCATCTACTCACTGAGCCTGGAGCTGGTATGGTGGATGAGGCACTAGCCATACTGGCGATACTGGCTAGCCACCCTGAAGGAAAGGCAGCTATTGGAGCTGCAGAGGCCGTGCCGGTTTTGGTGGGAGTTATTGGGAATGGATCCCCAAGAAACAGAGAGAATGCAGCGGCAGTTATGGTACATCTTAGTTCTGAAGACCAAAAACATCTTGCGGAGGCACAAGAGCTTGGTGTGATGGGACCATTAATGGAAATGGCACATAATGGCACAGAACGTGGAAAACGAAAGGCTCAGCTGTTGCTTGAGCGCATGAGCAGGTTTTCCGATCAGCAAAAGCATGGTCAGGCACAAACTGAGGCTTCATCTCAAGCTCCGAACCAGCAGCCCTGCCCATCTTTGGAAAATTGTACTGGCTGTTGACATTTTCTATTTACAAGTTTTCTTGAGTTATTTTGCTTTTTATCAGGAATCTGAAAGAGGCGGCTGTGCTTTGGAGGGTGTGGTGGAAGATCACCTACCCTGTAAGTTAGTCATTCGTTTGTGTAAACTGGTGAGGGCAGTAGTTCGAGTGGTCGTTGAGAAGGAGAAAAAAGGGGAAAGCAAGGGAGAAGCCTAAGATGTAGTGGGTGAAGTAAATTTGTCTATTAGTATTTATCCTCATTTTTTATCGAGGAGGTGTGCCTGTATTAAAACTAAATTGTATAAATGTCTACGGGTTTCGCATCCAGCAGTTGTGAAAAGGAGAATTGAAAATTGAACTACGAATTCATCTATTTGTGATTGAACTTCTATGCTCTTCCGTTTGGTTGCATAAGTGAACCTCTTTCCCAGTATGGTGTACTGGATCGGAGATTGAATATGCGTTGGTGATTTTCTTAAGTTTGCGTTGGTTATTTTCAGCTTAGTTAAGCCCGACTGGCGCATAGCAAGATCAATGCTATTCAGAGGAATCTAACTGACTGATTCCCTACGTCACGAAACATTAAAGGCTTAAAACTCTTACCCTCCCACCCTGCTGCTTCTCTACGCCTACACTAAAGTAAACAAGAACATACGTTCTGGTCAATCGGTGGAATCTTCTTTTTTTGAAAATGAAATGAATTGGTATTAACGGTAGTAAAAGCTATCACAGCATTACAATGTTTTCAACTAGAAGGCTATCACTTAGCTTGTAACGGAAGTTAGAAAAGAAGCGAGGAAAGTATTAATAAGTCAAGAAAATTCAGGTCAACTCACAAATGCCAATTACTTTTAATTTATGGGGTAAGGAGGTACTCCTTGCTTTTGACAAGGATAACTGTTGATGGTAAAATCTATTTACTTGTTTTATGCTAAAAAACAGCAAGTGTACGGGTCGTGAATTGTGGTAAAAAGAGCGGATATCGATCCGACAATGATTGATTTCTTGACACTGTTTAATTTAGACAAAACATTGTTTAAGAAACAAAATTGTGAAATACAAATAATCTGAAAAATTAAATTAAAATTAAAAGAGACTAATATAAACAATGGACAATACTGCAATTACAGAAAATTTGAATTCAAGAATCTCAATGCTAGAGATTACTGTTTCCTTATTTTGTCTCCCTCTTATTTTATTGATTGAATTGTGTCTTACCCTAGATTTTCGAATGTACTAATTATCCTCTCTCAAGGTATAACTATTTTGCCCTAATCGAATTAACGGAAATCGATTAAATGATCTCTCAACCTACCCATTGACTCTATCGATTCAACTAGTAACTAAGCTATCCTATGGGTAATCAATTGACTAATCGAGATATCTCTTCTAATTATTCAATTGAAATAATGATTGCTAGTCTATAGGCCGCCAACTCTCGTTGTACAATCCTACATGAATCTAATCTCACTCACTATCTCGATTTATTGCAATATGACAAATAAGAACAACAATCATCAAAGATACTTCATTCAATTCAATAAAATATGAGTTTTGACAAAATAATTCAAAAGCAATCCCTAATATGAAATTAGTCTAACTTAGTCTCCATAATATCATCAACAATCAAATAAACTATTTTTACAAAGAAAGGAAGAAATCAAAGTGACAGAAAATTGGATATAAGACTCCTCTTCTTTGCCAAAATCTGGAATTTTGGTATTGATGTGCTATTTTGCCCAATCTTAATGATGATCCTTGTCTTCAATCCTTCCTCAATGCTCCAAACATGTGTTCTTCACCTAAGGATGGTGTTTCTACAAGTGGATGTCGTCTCTTTTAAAGATGGAGACTTAATGATGTTTTTATAGTCCAAAAATCTTAGGTTTAATGAACCCTCGCAGATTGCCTTTATATTACAATTCCCACGTCCGTGGAAATTTGAATGATTCACACAAGCGTGGGAATTATAGATAGAAACACTCTTCATTCTCTGTTGTGATTTCCCACGTCCGTGGGAATTTGCCTGATTCTCATGAATGTGGGAATTTGTCCCAGATGAACTCCTCTTGTCTTCTCTTCTTTAATCTCTTGTTCATCCTCTAAGTTGCACCCTCTTATTTCTAAACAAAAATAATCGATTCTTACCCTCAATTAGCATCAAACACATAAGAATAACTCTGAAAATCAAACTTAATGAAAACATGCAAAATGAATCCTAAACTAGAACAATAAACAACACTTATGCAAGAAAACACATATCAATTACCTATAAAAACATATCCTAATGCACACCTATCAACATCCCCACGCTTGAATCTTTGCTTGTCCTCAAGCAAAATAAATACAACCAATCCATTCTATCACTTCACTTTCTCATAAATCAAAACATTTAATCCCTCAAATTCAAGCCAACTCAAATATCAAGTTAATGCACATATCATGACTACTTTTTCATTGGTGTACATAAGCAAACTCACAATCAGCATAATCACTCAAAGAAAAATAAAGATGCACAAATGAATCTTCCTCACAGTTTTCATTCATTTCACTCAAGTGTTTAAGGGTTAGTGTTTCGCTCAAACTTCCTATAGGGAACCACACGCTACAAGAAATAGTATTTATAGTTAAAGTAAAAGTTGTCACTTAAAGCAGTAATATTTGTCACTATTATTAACAGTGTCCAATATTTGAAGTCATCACCTCCTGTCACAAATACCTCCGTCACTAATGAAATAGTGACGAATTTAAAAAATGGTCACAATTATGCAACACTTTTGTGACACAAATACTGACACTAAAACTAGTGAAATATGTGACAAAACTATATGGTGACAATAACTTTACATATTTATGACAAGTTTATCGTCACAAATAATATAAAATAGTGACAAATTAAGTCGTAACAGTACTTCATTTTATTGTGATAAAATTGCCGACACTAAGACCTATCAAATGTGTGACAATACTATATGGTCACAACAACTGTACTTATTTATGACAAATTTGTTGACACAAATAATATAAAGTAGTGACGAATAAAGTTGTAACAATACTTCATTATATTGTGACAAAAGTGCCAACACTAAAACCTATGGAATGTGTGACAACACTATATGGTTACAACAACTTTACATATTTATGACAAATTTATTGACACAAATAATATAAAGTAGTGACGAATGAAGTTGTAACAGTACTTCATTTTATTGTTACAACGTTATCGCCACTTAAATAATTATAAATAGTGACAAAATATGTCACTAATAATTTTTATATCAGTGTCCATTACTTCTTGGTCACTAATATTTTTAACAAAAAAGTGTCAACATCATTTCATCACAAAAATGAAAATTTATTCTTACAAAAAGTATTATCACTAATGTGTTTATTATTATCACAAATAAAACTATCAATTCATCAACGGAATTATATTAGCTGTAAAAAAAAATTGAATCAGTGGCTATATTGTCTAACATATTTCGTCACAAGTATGAAAGTTATATGTTACAATAATGTTGTCACTAAATAAAGAATATATGTTACAATAAATTTATCACTAATGCCTTATGTTAATGGACATTTTGAGTGGCTGTTTAGAACTTAATTCATAGTCATTTACATTCATTTTATGTTCATCTATGTCTGATTTATCATGCTTTAGCATTATTCGAGGTTCATTGACGTAAAATGCATAAATGAAACAAATAGACTCAAATTGCACTGTTTTTGGGTTTCTGGCAGATTTGACCTTTAATCGTTGTGAGATTTTTATCTCAATATTGGTTTATATAAAAATTTTGAAATTTAACACTTAAATTCTTGACTCATTGACGGATTTTTTGGGACTAATTGCAGATTTTTCTGAGCTGTAATTTAAGAGAAATAAATTCACGAAATTTGCGTCATATTTTAGATTGCCAGAACAACCTTTAAACGATGTTTTGATCATAAATTTTGACTCAGAAGGAAAAATCCTGTGATTCAAGTCTCATATTGAAGTTGACTCAAAGATGAAGAGACTGATAAAATTTCAGCCCCTAAATCATCACCATTTATTTTTTATGCACTGTTGAATTTGACCTTGGAAAATCTATT
>JAOQMS010000008.1:36375797-36414256 GCA_027563885.1 Erythroxylum longipes | reverse complement strand
ATAATAATTAATTATTATATTTTCTTATTAATGTAATAATTAAATTTCAACTTTAATTTAATTTTTTATTAAAGTCATAGTAGTATAATTAAATTTAACAAAAAAAGTCAAAAATATAAATTATAAAGTAGGAAGCCTTTTCAAAAGAAGGAGGAGGCATTAGCTTGGTGTGAAGTTGAGACGTTGTTTTTAATTAAAACGTTGATGTATTGGTTGTGGCATATAATAGGTACACAGTTAGTGTAAGAGACAATATGATACCCTTATATTCATATTATCCGTTATAACTCCCCTGATCTGTTTGAAAATACTATGATAAAAACTCAATTTCTCTGAAGCTTTGTTATTAAAAATACGCATATAAGCTGACTGAACGCTGCGTTTAACAAGAAGCAGCTCTCCTCCTCTTTATAGCTGTTGCCATTTGAAAATCCTACATTTCACTTTCCAGTATCTAATGAACGCTCCCTTCTTCTGTTCTGCTTCTGCTCTCATCTATCTCTCTCTCATGCACTAACTTTAGTAAGCAAGCTTTCTCTATCTTCTTCCCACTGGAACCCACCATGTTGACAACAAGATGTTCACGGAAGGTTTGGATGAATCAGCAATCAACTGGATCAAGAGGGTATCCATTTCCTACCAATTTCTCCTTCTACAATTTTCAACATTTCATTATAAAATCTTTTAAATTCTTGGAGTTATAAGGTTACCGTAGTCAATCTGGGTCGATTTGAATCAGTTACTATTGAAATTGAGTAAGCTTCTTTGAGTTACAAGGATCGGAGGTAGAGGAGCATTGCGTTCGATCCCCTTTGTCTATTATTTTATTAAAATTTTCCCAATTTTATTTTACTAAAAACAATAAGAAATTTAATAATAATAATTAATATAATAAATAATAATATTAATGATAATAATAATAATTTTTTACAGTAACTAGAAAATTAATAACAATAATAAATAATAATAAGAATAATAAATTTAATAATAATAAGGAATTTAATAATAATAATAATAATAATAATAATAATAATAATAATAATAATAATAATAATAATAATAATAATAATAATAATAAGGATATTTTGGTCTTTTTGTTAATTATTCCTTTGTCATTCTAAGTTTATATTTCCAATCCAAACAATGGCATAGAATTGCTTATTCTATTCCTCATTATTTCTATTCCTAAGAATAACTATTCTATTCCTTATCTATTCCATTCCTTGAAACAAGCCATTATGGTAATACTTATAATCTAGCATGGAAAAGTCATCCTTACTTTCCATGGGTAATCAATGGTAGTAAAAGATAAAGGCCTCCACTTAGATTTTCGACAATAGTAACAACAACGAAGGAAGTCATGTCTTAAGGAGTTCACGATAAAATTCATTATTACATCTAAGAATCACTTTCAAAATACTAAAGTTTCCCTTTAAAATCAAGAATTCCAGCCATGACTTAGAAATTTAGATTAGATAGCTTACCAAGCTTATCTCTAAAAGGCAACCAAGTTAATTTCCTAGCAACACTAAGCCAAATCCAAAGGAGCAAATGAGTGTAATGACTTTGAGGAGTGGAAAAGAGAAGAAAGTTAAAGAGAAAGAGAAAGAAAAGAAGGAAAAGGTTGTTATATAAGAAAAGAAGCATAAAGAGAAAGAGAAAACAGGAGAAGACAAAGACGAAATTTGTCAAAAAGTACCAACTAAAAATTATATACCCAGGTAGACTTAGAGAAAGATGGAAAGGAAGAAAAATGTGGTAAGTTTTAAAGATTTTTAAATAATTGCATATTATCATGTATTTTGTTAAAGCTATTTGATAAATGCTAAAGCATGCCAAGTAATCAAAGGATCTCCTTTTTAATAAGAAGATAATTAAGGAATTATCGATGGTGAAATTAAATGAGAAGTGCTCGACCATCTTCTAGAACAAGTTATCTTTAAAAATCAAAGACCTAAATGGTTTCACTATTCCTTGTAATATTGGTAGTATGTCGACAAAAAGAGCATTAAAAAACTTAAAAGCTAGTATTAATTTAAGTCCATATGGCTTGTTTAAGAAGTTAAGGTTGGGTGAACTAAACCAATGAGGATGATCATTCAATTAAAAGATAGGTCCAAAAGAAATTTTAGTTAATGTTAACAAGTTCACCTTTGTTGATTTTATTTTGATATAAAGGATGGTGTAGAGGTTCCTGTAATCTTAATTTGACCTTTCATACCTACTTCCAAGGCTAAGATAAATGTGCTGGATGGAAGCTTTATCCTAAGGGTAGAGAACGATGGAGTAGCTTTTAAGATATTCGAAACTTTGAGACATCACTATATAAATACTAAGGTCTCATTTGGTAACCAGTAATGAAGAGGTGGGAATAGGAGTGTAACCCACATTCCTAACTTTTAGTTGTTTGGTTACCAGAAATAGATAAGATAGGGAATGACAAAATCGGAATGAATCTTAAATAGTCTCAGACTTTTATTCTTAAGGGGGATATGGGTATACGTGGGAGTGAAAAATCAAAAATAAGAGATAGATATTATTAGAATATTATCAATTTGTTATCAAGATATTATCAATATATTGATCATTATCAGAATATTATTTTATTTTTTATTAATAATTTTATTCTTATCGTAAAAATTATTCATAATTATTTAAGAATTAATAATCTTATAAATCATTAAAAGATATTAAAAAACATTTAGTCTTCCTGTGGATATTAGTGAAAAAAGAACCCAAATATTTGATGTATAGAAAGAGGTTGGAGGACTTTCATTAATGGAGTTGATTAAAGCAAAAAGACTGATTGGTGAAGATGATAGAAAGGTTGAGGTCTTTTTTAGTATGCCTAATGATTACAAAGTGTTATTCACTAGAGACATACTCGAATCATCTTAACGGTCACATAATATTTTAATATCTATTTTAGAATTTAAGGTTAATTAATTTATTTAGACAATACATTATTTTGATTGATTCTTACAAGGATATTATTATCAACATTGCACGTTACTTTATTTAATTTATTTAATAATCAATTTATTATATTTCAATGATTTTATATCATAAAATAAGTTAATTATGGTTTTTTAATTTTACTCTTATAAGGAAAATCATACACAATTATCTAAAAATTAATAATTTATTTAATCATTAAAAATAATTTTAATTATTTATTTATTAAATTAAAATTCTAATTACTTAATAATAATATAAAATATTTAATTAATTATTTACAAAATCAATCACATAATAATTAGACGGAAGTAAAAAATTCATTACCATTTTTAATATTTGATACCAAACACTCTGATATAATTATTAACTTTTATAATTCCATTTCTATTACTTACATCCCGAACACATATAACATGTAATTATATTCCTTTTTCATTCTCATTTACTCTCATTCCTATTTTTTATTACGACTCCTACGTTAATTGTTAACAAAAGAGACCTAAAGGTGGTACTTGCAGTTTAGAAGCTTGTAACTGAAGATTTAGATATCTGACTTTTGGTTTGCCCAAAACTTCTCTTATCAAATCGATATAGTTGAAATTTTGTTCAAGAGTTGAAGATTCTTGCCTCTCTCTTTAAGTGGAAACAATACTACAGGTTATATTCGTTTAGCATTGTCATTTATCTTTTGTTGATAGTTCTTACTTATTTTTCTGGAAATATTGCCTCTATGCTTTCTAGATTTTTTCAACCTTTGTCATTATCATATTTTTCTTTATTGAAGCTGAAGTTGATTCCACTACTGATGGGTCTCATTGATAATGTAAATCGATAGTATGTTTCTAATTGGAATTTTTATGTCTATAGATCAGTTATCGAGTTCATTCATTCAATATGTACAAATTCATGATCCTTTTTTTTCAGTAAATGTTGCCTACTAGTTTGTCTCGATTAGATCTTGATGTTGTTTAAGGATGCCTTTGTAAGATACAATCAAATCACAACACAAGACCAAGGTCTATCATCTCAGATTATCAAGAGTAACTAGATAGCGGAAACATACCTAAATCCATCAGAGTAATCACGTATAGGATGTTACGGTTTGTGTTGATCTTCCAAAAGATGTCTTCAGATTGTCTAACTTTTCTCTTGATGGGATTAAAGAAAAGAAAACCCTTAAGCCTCTCTTGGAGACCGTAACCACGCATTCATATACTTAGTGTCAATTACCAATTCGCCGATCATAAATTAGAAATATAACACTAGGGTTTCTACACCTATTTTGGGTCATACTTTAATTAGACTATTTAGACCCAATAACCCAAAACTTTATTAGACCACTTTTATTTGGGTCATACCTTGTAATAGCCTATGACATTTAATTATACATATATGTAAGTCCACCTAAAAGAAAATCCAACAATCTCCCACTTGGACTACATATATATAATTTCTTATAATTATATGTCATGATAAACCTTATGAGCCCAAAATTGCTATTATTTTTAATAATCTTTAAACAATACAGTCCATTAATAATATCAATGCAGGATCAAGGGATCTTCGTCACAATCATCGTGACTATACCCATCAATGGTCACATACATCAATAAAACAACGATATGAATCAAGTATGGTTGTGTAGCATGGAAATTTCATGTCATGTGATCTTTAACATGCCTATTTCCAAATTGTCATACTTTATTCCTTAATGAGATCAAGCATAATGAAATCAGAGTGTAAATTCACAAAAAATTTATATTGAAATACCAAATCATACAAAATCTGTAAGACATGTCTGTAACCATAAATGTATACAAACTCCCATTAAATCAACATATCATCGAATGAAAAAAAACACCCATATGAGCTGTGTGCTCATGAAAGACCTTGGGTGGTAAACCTTTAGTCAGTGGATCTGCAATCATGGAGTTTGTTCCAATATGTTCTATAGACAACTGACCACTCTAAATTATTTCTTTAACAACTAGGAACTTGATGTCGATGTGTTTCAACTTTGAAGAGCTCCTGTTATTATTAGAATATAACATTGTCAATTTATTATCACAAAATAACTTTAATGGTCTTTCAATGCCATCTATAATTTACAACCTAGTGGCAAAATTTTGTATCCATATGCCATGATTGGATGCCTCATAACATAATATAAACTCAACTTCTATAGTGGAAGAAGCTATGAGTGTTTGTCTAACACTCTTCCAAGAAATAGCTCCTCTATCAAGCATATAGATATAGCCTGAAGTGGATTTACAACTGTTTTGGCATCCCACAAAATTGGAGTCAAAATACCCAGTGATCTCCAACTAATTCAATCTCCTATATGTGAGCATATAATCTTTTGTTCTCTTGAGATACGCATAACCCTTTTGGTAGCTTTCTAATGATCCAGTCTGGGATTCCTTAAATATTTGCCTAACATTCCAATAATGTACGCAATATCTGGACGAGTACATACTTGAGCATACATTAGACTTCCTATAGCTGAAGCATAAGGAATCTTCTACATTTCATTAGTTTCTAAATCATTATTAGGGCATTTATTGAGACTAAATTTGTCTCCTTTAGCTACAAGAGTATAACCTGGTTTAGAATCCTGCATGCGAAATCTCTTAAGTACCTTCTCGATATAACTCTTTTGTAATAACCTAAGAATACCTTAAGAGTGATCTCCATATATCTGAATTCCTAATACAAAAGATGTTTCACCAAGATCTTTCATTTCAAAATTCTTTGATAGAAATTTTTTGGTTTCATACAATAAGCCTATATCATTGCTAGCAAGCAGTATGTCATCAACATATAAAACCAGAAAATATACTTACTCCTATTAAACTTATGGTATACATAGTCATCAACCTGATTCATCTCAAAACTAAATGAGATGAAAACCTAATGAAACTTGTAATACCATTGACGAGAAGCTTGCTTGAGTCCATAGATGGATTTCTTTAATTTGCAAACCATCTGTTGTGAATCTTTGGAAAAAAAGCTTTCAGGCTTCTCCATATAAATTGTTTCATTAATGTCTCCATTGAGAAATGTCATCTAACATCCATCTGATGTAACTCAAAATCAAAATATGCCACAAGTTCTATTATAATCCTAAAGGAATCTTTCGAAGATACTGGCGTGAAAGTTTCTTTATAATTAATAACATCTTTCTGAGTAAAGCCCTTTGTGACAAGACGAGCCTTATATCTTTCTATATTGCCTTTTGAATCCCTTTTGGCCTCAAATATCCATTTGCAACTAATACACCTCTAAGCAATGAGACAAGATCCCAAACGTCATTGTCTCTCATAGACTTAATTTCCTCATCCGTCGCATCAATCCACTTTTGAGAATTAGAACTTTTAATGGCTTCATGGAAGTTGATTGGATCATCTTCTACTATGCCAATGTCCATATTATGTTATTGGAGAAAGACAATATAATCATCTAAAATTGCACTTCTTCTTTCTCTAGTGAATCTCCTTAATGGCACTTGTTCTTGAGGTTGTTGAGTTTTTCCTTCAGGTATATTCAATTGATCTTGAATAGGAGGATTTTTGACATTGTCTCATTGTTTTGAAGTTCCTTCTTGAACAATGTTAGGAATAATATCCTAATCATGATCAATAACAACTGTAGGAAGAGAAACAAATTCCTCGTTAAAGACAAAGTCTTTAACCTTATCCTTATCTCCCCCTTCAAACTCAACATTCTAAAAAAATCTTCCATTTCCTGTCTCAAAAATTGATTTGTTTGTGGGATCATAAAATTTATACCCCCTTGATCATTCAGAGTATCCAACAAAGTAGCTACTAACTGTTCCTGAGTATAGTTTCCTTTCATTTAGCCTATAAGGCCTTGCTTCAACCGGACAACCCCAAATGTGAAAGTGCTTTATACTAGGCCTTTTTCCTGTCCATAATTCATAAGAGGTTTTAGTTTTTCCTTAGTTGGAACTCTATTAACAATATAAGCAGCAATATTTAATGCCTTTCCCCATAGCGAATTTGGTAAGATAGTGCGAATAATCATACTCCTTACCATGTCCTTTAGTGTTCTGTTTCATCTCTCAACAACACCGTTCATACTGGGATTCCCTAGCATAGTGTACTGTGGGACGATACCGTATTCCTCTAGGAATTTGGCTAATGGTACTCGACATTGTTCATTGGAACCATCATATCTACAGTAGTATCCGCCTTCACAGTCAGATCTGACACTTTTAATCCTTTTTCCAAGTTGATTTTCAACTTCAGCTTTAAAAACTTTAAACATGTCTAGTGCCTGTGACTTCTCATGAATGAGATAAAGGTACCCATAATGTGAATAATCGTCTATGAACGTAATAAAATACCTTTGACCATTCCAAAAAGGTGTAGGAAATGGCCCACAAATATCTATATGTATTAGTTCTAAGATGTTTGAAGATCTTTTGGCACCCAATCTCTTTATGTTTGTCTACTTCCCCTTAATACGATCAATATGAACTTCAAAATTTGATATATCAAGTGGATTAAGAATTCCATCTGACATAAGCCTTTCCATTCTTTGTTTATAGATATGCCCTAAACGCTTATGCCATAATGAAGCAGAATTATCATTTGTCAATTTTCTTTTAGTACCTCGTGAATTAACATGCAAGGATTCATTAGATGAGGCATCTGTATCAAGCAAATTAAGGTTATCAATTCTGGATAAAGAACCTGAACCAATAAGTTTTGAATCCTAAAAAAGACTAAATTGTCCATTTCTAAAAGAACAATAATAACTAACATTGTCCAAAACATAAATAAAAACCAAATTCCCCCTAAAAGATGCTACAACATCAGTCTCTTTCAAATACAAATAATTTCCAATCTTTAAAGATAACCTAAAAGTCCCTATTGCCTCAACTTCAATTGTCGTTCCATCACCCACATAGATGTATTTTTCACCATCATTAGGTTTTCGGCAGCTCAGGTAGTCCTTTCTTTGCACGCCAAGCATGATACTTAGAACACTCCTTTTTCATGTGAGAATTACTTTCACAAAAGTAGCAAGCAAAGTCCTTAGTTTGTCGTTTCGATTCCTTATGTTGCTTCTTTTATGGTGCTTTACTTGTAACTTCTGTATCTTTTTTTCTTTTCTTGATATTACCCTTAGAATTGAATGCCAAATGAGCACTTTCAACCTTCTCTTGCTTTAATCTCTCTTCTTCTTGCACACAATCTGAAATGAGCTCATTAAAAGTCCATTTCCTCCTTTTGATAGTTATAATTGACCTTAAATTGACTAAAATGTTTGGGAAGAGAAATCAAAATCATATGTACAAGCAAGTCTTCCGACAGCTCTAACTTTAGTGCCTTTAGTTTGGAAGCAAGATGAGACATTTCTATAATATAATCTCTGATGCTCCCATTGCCTTTATACCTCATGGAAACAATTTTTGTTAAAACTTGTTTTTGCTTTTTCGATTTTAGCAAAACACTGCCTAAGTTCCTCAAAGAACAATTTGGCATCCTCTTCTTCAGACATTGTGTCCCTGAATGTTTCCGGAATTGCATGTTTCATGATCATAAGACTTATATGATTTGAGCAATCCCATCTTTCCCAGTCCCTCTTTTCATTAAAGGAACTTACATCCGTAAAGGTAGGGGGTCGCTCAATCCGAAGAGCACGATCTAAATCTATGTAGCCAAGAATGATCATAACGTTCTCCTTCCAAATCTTGAAGTTTGTGCCATTCAGTACAGGAATAGAGTTGATGTTGGCAGATATAGAAGTAGCAGATGTATTAATTGAATCGAGAAAAAAAACAAACAAGATGAGCTCACAATTAAAATCCGAATGCTCTATAATTAATAAGTTCAAATAATGGCAATCCCATCACAAGATACATAACACAACATTGACATTTAGTCTTTAGACAGAAATATCAATTTGTAAGTGGTATTCTTATTGTAGTGATCAAATACTGACAATAAGTTTTTGTCGAATATAAGCCTTTCTTTGGACCGACTTATAATTACATGAAATACTGAATAATTTTCACATATTTATCACCACAAGTATGTTTAAATTTTGGCAAAATAACAACTTCCTTTGGGCCGATCATTATTCACATAAACTTTGTCCATATATAACCGTCTTGATATTTGAAATTCATTAATCTACATAATAGAGGTTACTTTGGCAACATATTGTTTCAATCAATTAATTCAAAATATCAATAATAAAAAAGCCAAAAGTTGAACCCATTAATTTAACCATAATATATCTTGATTAAGGCATATAAAAAGCCTTTAAAACAAACCACAAATCAAGACTCTGCAAAAAGCTTTTAAAACAAAGCCATATAAAACAAAATGCTTCGACTTTTCAACTTTCTTTTTTTTTGCAAACTTTATAAAGAAAAAGACAAAGAAACACTAAAATCGAAGTCACTCCAATGCTTTACTCATTCTTCTTCAAACATTTTCCTTTCCTTTTCTTTCTTCTTATTATTATTAAACATCAAAAGCCTTTTACGAAGCATCGAAATCGCAAAAATGCATACCATTATACTAGCATCACTCCATAGTCCATAAACGCATATAAACCAAGGCAAAAGTAGGAGAACAAAATTGTTTTTTCTGAAATCGAAATTGAGAACTAGCAGCGATCAGATTCAGTTTAACAAACAACACAACAAAACTCACATAAATCAAAATCAAGAAGCCAACGAATCCTGACCAAAATTACATAATCTATATTTCTTAATAATCCAACATGACAATGGCTCTGATATCACTCGTAAGATACAATCAAATCACAATACAAGACTAAGATCTATCATGTCAGATTATCAAGAGTAACTAGATAGTAGAAACGTACTTGAATCCATCGGAGTAATCACAAATAGGATGTTGCAGTTTGTGTTGATCTTCCAAGAGATGTCTTTAGGTTGTCTATCTTTTCTCTTGATGGGATTAAAGAAAATAAAACCTTTAAGCCTCTCTTGGAGACCATAACCACATATTCAAATGCTTAGTATCAATTACCAATATGCCCATCATAAATTAGAAATATAACATTGGGGTTTCTATACATGTCTTTGGTCATACTTTAATTAGGCGATTTGGACCCAATAATCCAAAACTTTATTATACCACTTTTATTTAGGTCATACCTTATAATAGCCCATGACATTTAATTATACATATATATGTAAGTCCACCCAAAAGCAACAACCTTGTCTCTTGTTATGTTTCTATCTTTTTGTCTGCGCCTCTTTGGATATGACCCTTTGCAGCCACTGTTCTGATTTAGTTTAAAATTAAGTAGAATGTAAAACAATTTGAACTTCTTAAAGCGTCCATGTTCTACGTCTTGTCTCCTTGAGACTGTTGCAAATTAGTAGATTTGTTTTGAATATCTGATTGGCATTTTCCACGATTGCTGTGCATTGGGTTGAGTCCTCCAATGGATCGCTTATTTTCTTCCCTGATGCAAGTGCTGAGTAATGCGACATAAACTAGTTTTATGAGACTCATTTTTCAAACTCTTAATCCAACAGCGTGTCTTTGTAATCTGGGTATTTTTCCTGTGAATTCCATAATTCTCGAAGTTGATTGTGCAATCCAAGTTTCCAGTTTCAGATTTTGAACCTCATTTTTTGTGTCTTATCATCTATGTATGATTTTGAGCTTCATTTTCAATTGGTGTCTGTTGTCAAGGAATCTTTAAAAATATGAATTACGCTAGAAGTAAAACACTTAACTCGGTGCCAATTCTTCAGTATAACCTATGTTAACTTCTAATTTCTTTATGTTAATTTAATCTTTCTAGTGGCTTTCATGTTTTGTTTATATGTGAGTTAAATGGACACTTGAATGTTTGGAGTTTGATGTCAAACTTTTGCATGACAAGGCAAACTTTGGTACAAGAGGCAATACGAATACTCCCAAATATATTAATGGTTGTATTTGGATTAAATATTTTTGTTTTGTTTTCAGGTCCTTGAGAGAGAAGAAATAATGAATAAGGTGACAGCAGAATTAGAACAAGCTTTAAGTAGGTTGTCCTGTGAAACAATTCACATCTCTGATGAAGTTAAGAAACAGGTAAAATAACAATGGTCAGATATTTTTCCTCCATACTTTCTGTTGTATCTGACAGAGAATCCAACAATTTTACCACTATCGCTAATCTGTTATGTAACTTTGTTCCAATATATTTTGACTTGAGAACATACGGTAATTCATGGTGTTTTTGACTTGAATATATGATCAAGACATGATAATTATTACAAACTGAGTTTACATTCTTTACTAAAGCTTCCTTGTGTAGGATGTTTGAGAATTCAAATTGTAACATGCTTAAAACAACTTGGACTTGAGGGTTGATAACTGTATTGATTCCTTCTCATTCTATGGGACTATCCACCGGCTAGGAGCAATGATCTGGAAAGCATGTTGCCCATTCACATTGTGACTGGGTCCTGAGAGCTAAATTAATTGATTTAGTCTATCAGTTAGAAGGTTGTATATTTACTTTTATGAATCCATGCTTTGAGGTTGAGCTTGTTCTTGCCCAATTCAGAAGAGCAAAAGGAAGAGTTGAGAATCAAGATTTTGAACTATACGAAGTTCTTTCATCCCTTTACAACAACAGCAATGATGCACCAATAGATCCTATTGTCATGAGAAGACTGTCTGAAAAGCTGCAATTGATGGGGATAGCTCAACTTCCTCAAGAGTCATTAGCTCTGCATGAAATGGTTGCTGCCACTGGCAGGGATCCAGATGTGAATATTGAGAAGATGTCTATGCTACTGAAGAAAATTAAGGATTTTGTACAGATAGAAAACCCCAACATGGAAGCTCCTGCAACAGGAAACCATCCTCCAACTGGCAGTGGGCAAGGCTCCAATGATGGGAACCAGAGAACCCCAGTCATACCAGATGATTTCCGCTGTCCCATATCCTTAGAACTGATGAAGGATCCTGTCATTGTTTCAAAGGGCACGTAGATTGATTCACGTCCGGATTTTTTAACTAGAGTAGCTTAAAGAGTGTTTGCATGTATATTGTCCATTTCACATCATTTTCTTCTTCTTCTTCTTCTTTTTTTTGCATTTCTTGATTCTTTCAGTTTTGGTCATCATATCCATTATCTGAAACAGAAGAAAATTCCCTACGATTCAAAATTTGCAATTAAAGTGTGGATTAAAGTTAGTTATCATTTCAAACAGGATACTAGTCTAGGAATAAAATGACTTACCATTTGTACAGATATATATACAACTACAAGCATCCTATATGAGCTCCTGTGATATTATTACATTCTCACGATTATCAATGAATTTAAAATTAAATCACAACAAAAAGTTCTACTCCCATTCTCACGATTATCAATGAATTTAAAATTAAATCACAACAAAAAGTTCTACTCCCTAACTGGGATAGCAGTCATATTATTTCAAACTTTCCAGCTTCATGTGATTATGACCTTCTATCGTGATCAATGCTAGTCCCTGAGTACCTCATAGGGGTCATTGGGTGGTGCAATGGTAGAAATCTTGGACTTGCAATTATTGTTAACATTGTGATTTGAGAAGTGAGAAATAGTAGGACTTCCTAATCTCTTTGCTGGCATATTGTTATGGTGGGAATATAGATGAGTAATGACCAGGAATTTGATTTTACACTTAAAAGAGAGTGGAGGTAATAATTTGTTGAAAGAAGACAATATGGGGCACATGTTGATTTGATGGGAACTCAGAGGTTCTTGAATTTCAATTTGTTGACAATTCAGTACATCACTCCAGCTCTGTTCTATCATCTTTTGATTTTTGTTGTTATATACCTATGAACATTGATGCATTGAGAAATGGCCGGAAGCAGGGCATGCTACATGCCCAAAGAGACAGCAGACTCTCTCCTGTACTGCAGTTACACCCAATTTTGTCCTACGAAGTCTCATAGCAAAGTGGTGTGAAGCAAATGGAATTGAAGCACCAAAATGCGCCAGAAGTTCTCGATCTAATAAAAACACTTCTGCCTGTTCATTTACTGAACATGCAAAGATAGACATTCTCATCCAGATGCTCTCATCTGGCAGCCCTGAATATCAGCAGTCTGCTGCAGGTGAGATCCTCCTTGCCAAGAGGAACACCGATAATTATGTAGCTGTAGCAGAAGCTGGTGCAATCCCTCTTCTTGTAGGCCTACTCTCTAAACATGATTCTCGCATGCAAGAACATGCTGTTACTGCACTTCTTAACCTTTCAATATGTGAAGATATCAAAGGAATCATCATAGCAGCAGGTGCAATTCCTGGAATAGTACAGGTCCTTAAGAAGGGAAGCATGGAAACTCGGGAAAATGCAGCAGCAACCTTTTCAGCCTTTCAATTGTTGGAAGCTTTGATGGGCTCCAAATAAAAAAACTTTCACAAAATATGTATTTATATTGATAATAACACACACAAGTACAAATATTTCTCTCTAAGTGCTACTACACTCTTCCTTTCAATATTTCTTTTCTCACAAAGAGCTACGGCTCTCAAAACACTTCTTCTTTTTAAAATACTCTCTATTTTTTCTCTCTTTCTCATTGATAAATGGTTACAAGAACACACATGTATATAGACATGCTAAATGACTTCAAATACAATTTGGCTACTTCTTACATTAATTAACTCATTCTTATCTTCAAGACTTCAAATACAATTTGATTACTTCTTTGACTCATCCTTATCCACAAGACTTCAAATTCAATTTGATTACTTCTTTGACTCATTCTTATCCACAAGACTTCAAATTCAATTTGGCCACTTCTTTTATACATTAAGTAACTCATCCTTATCCATAATGAAGGAGGGTTTGTATTTTCCAACTCCCCTTCAAACCCAACTTCTCATGCCAAGAATTTGTCTCAGTCTGCGGAACACTTCTTTATTCAATGGCTTTGTAAAAATATCTGCTAATTGATCTTCTATTCTACAGAACACCAATTCCACAATTTTGTTTTTCACTTGTTCCTGAATAAAATGATATTTTATGTGTTTGTTTCGACTGTGTGCCACTAGATTCTTTCCAAGTGATATGGCAGACTTATTGTCAACATATATTCTTGTCGGGCCTTCTTGTGCGTGATCCAAGTCACTTAAAATATATCTCAACCACATTGCTTGACATGAACTTGCTGTTGCAGCTAAATACTCAGCCTCATATGTTGAAAGGGCAACCGTTTGTTGCTTCTTTGATGACCATGAAATTACCGCTGACAGAATATGAAAGGCATAACTAAAAGTACTTTTTCTATCATCCACATCTCCACCAAAATCACTATCTGAATAACAAATTAATTTCAAATTTTGAGAATGTGTATAGAATAAACCTTGGTTAATTGTACCTTTAATATATCTCAAAATTCTTTTTGTTGCGTCAAAGTGATCTTGTTTGGGCTTCTCCATATATCTGCTGACTAGCCCAACTGCATACATAATATCTGGTCTTGTGTAGGTCAGATACCTCAAACTTCCAACCAAACTCTTGAATAATGTTGGGTCTATAGATTTTCTATCTGAATCACTTCTTAACTTTATGCTTGCTTCGACAGGTGTGGCTATTGGATTGCAATCTTTCATTTTGAACTTCTTTAAGACATCATCTGCGTACTTCACTTGAGAAATGAAAATTCCTTCTCCTGTTTGTTTCACTTCGATTCCAAGGAAGTAGGACATTTTACCTATATCAGTCATCTCAAAGTCTTTGGTCATGGCTTTCTTGAAATCATCAAACATACATGGATTATTTTTTGTGAAAATAATGTTGTCCATATATAAGCACATGATCAGGGTATCTTTTTGTTTGTTTTTCTTCGTGTACAACGCATGTTCATACGGGCTTTTCATAAATCCGTTTATTTGAAAGTTCTCATCTATTTTTGTATTCCAAGCCCTTAGAGCTTGCTTCAATCCGTAAAGAGCTTTCGTCAGTTTGTAAACTTTGTCTTCCTGACCCTTTTTGACATATTCGGGTGGTTGTTCAATATAAATTTCTTCTTCTAAGTAGCCATTCAGAAAAGCTGACTTCACATCCATCTGGTAGATCTTCCATTTGTTTTGTGCTGCAAGTGCTATGAGAAGTCTGATTGTATCAATTCTTACAATTGGAGCAATAATTCTTCATAATCAATTCCATATTTTTGTTTATAACCTTTCATGACTAACTTTGCCTTATATTTTTCCACCTTTCCTTCTTGATTGGTTTTTGTCTTATATACCCACTTGACTCTAATTGATTTATGTCTTTTTGGAAGACTGGTCAATTCCCATGTATCATTTCTTTGGATGGCACCAATTTCTTCATTCATTGCTTTTTCCCACTTTTTGTCTCCAGCGGCTTCTTCATATGTCACCGGATCACATACAACCATTATTATTGCTTTGCTCATGTGCTTGGAGAGAACCAACGATTTCATCAATCGAAAGTTTTGACAAATCTTTCGATTCTTCAATTGCGACGACGATATAATCAAATTTGCGTGTCAACGAACATAAAAGCTTTTCCATTACCCGAACATCGTCTAGAGTTTCACCATTTCTTTTCATCTCATTGGCCACCGTTTTCAAACGAGTGACGTAATCACCAATATTTTCTGAGCTTTGCATTTTTAGCATCTCAAACTCAGCTCTGAATGATTAAAGACGTACCTTTTTTGCCTTTTCAACTCCTTGGAAAGATTTTTGCAGAATCTCCCATGCTTCCTTTGAAGTCTTTGCATCTGAGATTTTCTCGAACATGGATTCATCAACACCTTGAAAGATAAAGAACAATGCCTTCTTGTCTTTCTTTTGGTTTTCTTTCAACATCTTTTTCTTAGCATCCAATAAGACCGCTTCGACAGCTGCATCTACGAGCTTAGTATATCCATCATCAACAATATCCCACAAATTATGGGAACCAAGCATTACTCTTATCTGGATGCTCCAATTTCCATAATTTGTCTTTGTTAATTTTGGAACTTGAGGCTGGATGTGTTGGCCATTGCTTCACTAATTCACGAACAAACAAACCTTTGCTCTGATACCACTTGTTGGAAGCTTTGATGGGCTCCAAATAAAAAAACTTTCACAAAATATGTATTTATATTGATAACAACACACACAAGATACAAATATTTCTCTCTAAGTTCTACTACACTCTTCCTTTCAATGGTTCTTTTCTCACAAAGAGCTACGACTCTCAAAACACTTCTTCTTTTTAAAATGCTCTCTATGTTTCTCTCTTTCTCTTTGATAAATGGTTACAAGAACACACATATATAGAGTCATGCTAAAGGACTTCAAATACAATTTGGTTACCTCATACATTAATTAACTCATTCTTATCTTCAAGACTTCAAATACAATTTGATTACTTCTTTGACTCATCCTTATCCACAAGACTTCAAATTCAATTTGATTACTTCTTTGATTCATCCTTATCCACAAGACTTCAAATTCAATTTGGCCACTTCTTTGACACATCAAGTAACTCATCCTTATCCATAATGAAGGAGGGTTTGTATTTTCTAACATCAATTGTGGATGAAAACAAGGTGACAATTCGTTCTTCGGGGGCTGTCCCACCATTTGTTACTCTTCTTAGTGAAGGTTCACATAGGGGGAAAAAAGGATGCTGCAATTACTTTTTTCAACTTGTGTATATATCAGGGTAACAAAGGAAAGGGAGTGAAGGCTGGAGTTGTGCTAGCACTGATGCATCTACTCACTCAGCCTGGAGCTGGTATGGTGGATGAGACACTAGACACCCTGGCGACACTGGCTAGCCACCCTGAAGGAAAGGCAGCTATTGGAGCTGCAGAGGTCATATTAGTTTTCGTGGGAGTTATCGGGAATGGATCCCTAAGAAACAGACAGAATGTAGCTGCAATTATGGTACATCTTAGCTCTGAAGAAAAAAAATATCTTGCTAAGGCATAAGAGCTTTGTGTGATGGGACCATTGATGGAAACGGCACATAATGGCGCAAAACGTGGAAAACATATGGCTCAGTAGTTGCCTGAGTGCATGAGCAAGTTTTCTGATCAGCAAAAGTAAGGTTAGGCACAAACTAAGGTTTCATCTCAAGCTCCGAACTAGCAGCCCCGTCCATCATCTTTAAGCATAATAGCCAGTTGTTTTAAGATTATAAAATAAGAGTTATATATACCCTTAGTCACTAAATTTTGCTATTGAGAAATTATTTGGATGAATATTTTCTCTCTCCCTTTTGGTTATTATTCTTTTTGAACATATGTGTCTCTCTCCCTCTTTTTGATTCTAAATTCTCAACTAAATTTCATTGCAATAATTGGTATTAGAGCCTTACTTTCCTCAACTTGAAATCATTTTTTTTCACCCTTAATTTGTAATAAGATACTTAGTTAAATGCAAAAGGTACATAAGATTAATAAATAAAGAAATGGAGGAAGGCTTAAGGGGATTGATTTTGGATTATCAAGTGAGAATGGTAAAGTAATGAAAGAGTTAAAAAGGACTTTTCTAGTGATTCCTAAAGTAGCAAGTGCATAGCCATACTTAACCAAATAGAGGACTCTTCCTTCCTACTAGTTATCAATTAAATGAAAATTCTAAATGCTTTAATTCTACAAGGTTCAATGTATGGTTGATTTTTCTACCTTCAATGGGTTAGATGTGAATGGGTGGGTTTGTAAAAGTGATTTTTTTCACCTAAAATTGATAAAATGCATCAAAAATGAAAGTGAAAATAGTTACATTAAACTTTGAGGGAATCACTTGAAAGTGAAATTGGTTGTATTTGAGGAATGAGGTGATTGATGATTAAGGTAGGAAGGGGAGATTATGGAAATAACATACAAGTTTGGTGATGATGTTTTGAATACCATATGGAAGTTTCAAGGAATTGGGGAAAGTAATAAGCTAATTTGACTATATCTTGCTTTATTGAATTCTTTCTTAAGGGTAAAAAAAATTACTAGTTAAAATATTGAACCCAAAAAACTTTATAACAAGCTTATATTCTAATTATGAAGTAAAAAGCTATTGTAGCTACTTGTTACCCAAATCATAAAGAGAGCATGTTGAAATGACCACCTTCATCTAACTTGCATATAATTTCCATTTTTTATGTCCTCCTCAATATCTCACCATTTGGGCCATTTTAAAATTCACCCACTAGTAAAATATTAGTCACTCTAGTAGCTCGAAATAACAATGTTAAGTATAATTTTCCTAAACCCTCACCAAAAACAATAGAGAAAAATCAATAGTGAGGAATTTGATAAGAACAGAACTAAGGGATTATATTTCTAACCTGATGAGAAATATAAACCAATATATAAATGTAAAATAAATAACAAAATAATTTCATAATGGAAGAATATGAGAGTCACAACATTGTAAAAGAAAGACAATGCTTACTTTAAAATTCTAGACCAACCACTAATCAAATTCATCGATAACAGGATCTCTTTATTTAGGTGATGATTTTCTTGTTAGCCATATTTGAGATTGATTGAAATGCCTTTAAACAAAAAAGAGTTACAAGAGTCCTTTATAATAGGCCCTTACAAAAATTGATAGATAATCGAGTAGTCATAATTTTCTTGACTCTTGTATAGTACAAAGAGAGAATTGTGAGCTAATTGAAGTACTTCTAATAAAAATTGTTATGGGTAGAGGAATGAAGTTACCTTACAATAAGGTATGAAAGAATTTTTCATAGACTCTTGAGGCATTTCATTTGTGGAAAATGAAATGTTGATTTTATTAACTGTAATGATATGGTGTTAAGATTTTTGTCGTTGGATACACTTATTATTTTCCTATGTAACTTTGGGAGAGGAATCATGATTATAAAGGTAAATCTAGGAAGTTATAAGGAAGTCTAAGAAAAGACAATAAAGTTAGTAGCAACCAAAATATTTTACAAAACTACTTGATAAGTTTAATAATATTAGTCAATGCATGTTGAAACTTATCTTATGGAATATAAATTATATGCCTAACCGTACATGGAATAAAAAAATAAGAACATGATTTTGAAGTAATTTAGAGTAAAATTGAACTAAATATGTGAAGAAACTAAACAAATTTCGCCCACCAAGGCTATTACTATATAATTCTAATAAAGCAGGGAGTAAAAGTGATAAATCTTAGGTCATGCATAAAAGGACCCATCCCGGAGTTCCCTTTCAGAAACCTGAGTGGAGCCCTCCCTGTGACCCCACGAAAGCCCTCTAATTGATAACTAACTTAACCGAAGGCTTCTCACAAATCCAAGCCGTTAATCTGTTAAAAACTGTTTATACTTTAAAAGTAAAAAATGCAAAAAATAGTGGGAAACCCTTTCTTTTTTAATTATTTTAATAAAAATTTTGGCAGCATAACAATTGTATTTTGACCTTCCCAAAATTTTCCAAAAAAAAACCCTACATAACACATTTTATAACACTTCTAATATTTCATATAACATCTCAACTTTTAGAATGGGACCTCAGGTCCACATCACAAGCAATCACAAACATACAAATCTAAACATTTTAAAAACATCATTGAGGATCAAAGCCCTTGTAGTTCATTAAGAACAAGATATTTACAATTCCACTAATATTCGCAATATCACACTTTTGAACTCTTTCCAAAATAACTTAAAACATATCACATACATAGCAAGAAAACATAAACACAGTAGCACCCCAAGATACAACTAATCTTGAGGCGAAGTTCTAATTACTGCAACACTTGTACACATACCTGGGGTGGTTTGTTTAAAAAAATAAAATTAAGGGTGATATAAATGAGTTCAGTAAGTGTAATCATTTTATAAGAAAATTGAACTTTTCATAACAATATAACTGCAATATTCCATACAATCATAAAACTCATGGTAAAACATTTTCCATAACAATTTATTTGTGCATCATTAAATCTGGTAATAACATAATATTTCGTAAAACAAAATTTTGATTTTTTGAAAAACTATTTCGAAATGATTTTTGAAATTAAACTCATTGTATAAAAGTTTCCATTTTCTATTTTCCTTAATCAATAATAGTGGTGGCAATAAGTTTCCTAAAAACTTTAATAATGAAAAATTAGCCAACCACTAGAATTGGTACCATATGGTACCTCACAAATCACTTTTAATATAAATAGTTGTAGAATTACTATTTTCATGACTTTCCTTACTCAGCATAGCCCATCACTAGTTTCTTTACCATATAGTACACTAGGCCTAAAGTCACGAATCTAGTTCTGCATCGCTTACCAGCGACTGGTTAATCACTAGTTATGAAGTTGGTTCTTCATTGCTTACTCGTAACAGGTTAACTGCTATAAACTAGTAGTTACGGAGCTAGTTCTGCATCGCTTACCATTGACAAGTCTGAGAGTTGGTTCTACATCAATTGCCCACGACTGGTTAATCACTATTTACAGAGTTAGTTCTACATATCTTACCTGTAATAGGTTAACTGCCATAAATATACCACTATAATAACATGTATAAAGCCTACCAATATACCATAGGTAAAAGTGACTCTTTCATTTACAAATCATCTTATTTTCTAAATCAAGTATGGGAGGATTCATAAGTGAATTATTTCAATGTACTACCAATCATATAAAATTTAACTTTCAAATTAAAACTTTTATATTGGCAAAACATACACCTATGTTAGCAATATTCACTTGTAAAATATCATTTGTATAAAACTCAACATAAATATTCATTTCATGATAAAAAGTAAATCATTTACATAAACTCAATTTAAAATACACTCACAACTTTCTAGTCTTCATAATTAGAAATCATTTCCATAAAATCAATTTAAATAACTATCACATGTCATCAATTCTTTTGCAAAGAATTTAGTCAAATAAAACAATTAAAATACACTCACAATTTTGTGAACTTATCTCTAAGCACACTCATGCGTTTAGTTCCTCTCCTTTACCTATACAAAGAGCATTTCAATTGGGCATTTATTTCCAAATTAGGACATAAGGCATTAAAACTATAAATTTAGTTTAACGAAATTCAAGATTAGTATTTAATTGCGTAACACGTATGTTAATCGCATTTTTGCTTACTTCTGTAAGCTAACTTATTATTCCATGTTTCTAAATATAACTTTAAGAGTCACTTAAATGTCATATTTTACCCATTTTAACTTAACTATTTCTTCAACACATTATCTGACCCAATTTAATTCACCATATCATGATCATGCATGATGAGTCCCAGTTATGACGTATGTCCAGAATCCATGCCTTCATTTGTTCCTTAACTTTTACATAGAAAACGTTTAAATTAGGTTTTAAGGTCTCTAGACATTTGTTCCACTATGTCTCTAGTTTTCATATCATCAAAAATCATGTCATTTCAACTTCTAAATCATGAGAAATGTACCAAATATAACAAATTGTTTCAATATAGGGGCAGTATCAGGTTACCATTTTCAATCTCACATTTCAATATCATTAATCTCGAATTAGATCTAATATTCTTATAGAAATTTTTAGTACCATGTCTTAGGTTGCAGATCCAATTAGAATAACCCAATTTTGAGGTGTGTATGCCAATTTATGGTGAAAACAATGGGACTAGTTTAAATTAACCTATGACAGAATTCCACTACACATTCCTCTCTTGTCACATTCAACCAATTCTATGCAAAGAAACATCAAAGTAATACTAGGACACCATTGATCTTAAACACCTCCATCTCAATCAATAAAACCCATTAAAATTATAAATTTAAGCTAGGAAACTTACCACCTTTTCCTCCAATCTTTTGAGTATTTGATGAATACTTCAAGATTTCTCCAAATCACCATCAAATTTCATCAAAAATGACTACACTCTTCTTCCTCTTTCCTTGGCCAATGTTCCCCCTTGGATTCTCTTCTTTTGCCTTTATTTTATTGTCTCGCACTTTACTCTCTCATCACTCTCACGTCTATGTTGAAAGAATGAAGCAAAATGTCTTAAGTTTTTGCTTTTTATACTCATTTAATGAATTACACATGCCACCTTCCCATTTGTCATCACTGATAACTCATAAAACACGTCATCATCTCATTGGTCATCTCTAATGACTGATCAATCCGCTAATATCATGTAGAAAGACCAAATTTCCCTTAATTAGTACAAAAAGACCAAATTGCCTTTTAACGCATTTAATTGACCAACTAACCGAATTAAATCCCAAAAACATTCCATAATTGTCTTATTTTCAAATTGACCATGAAATACTCTAATTAGGGTCAATACTTATTGATTAGATGCTTTAAAATTTTTTGAATGGGTTTATAATCATCAATACCCATTATTTTCCAAAAAGGACAGTTTAGTCCAATAATTTCGGATTACCCAAATTGTATTCAAACAACCTCCGTTTTGACCTGTTTCAGTTCCTATGGACTCCAATCCTAATTTTGGAGCTTTTCATCATATTTTGAAATTATTTGGTAACTTTTCAGTTTCCTTGAAAAAATTTTGTATTGAATTCGAAAATCACTGAATGTCACCAAAATCGTCCAAATTTCATTCAAAAGTGTCACCTAATTCTCTAACGCACATTTAAGGACTTTTAAAGCTTATTCAGAATCATTTTGTATCTTTTCTGAGTTGTCGGAAATTTTTTGAGAAATTTTTGATTGACTTCAGAACTGTCTCTGGTATATCCGTGATCTCTGTTATAACCTCAATAATACATTTAATTGCTTATATTACTCTAGTATACTATAAATAGAGCATACTCCACAAAATGCATGTACAACACATCATACAATACAATAATCGAACTATGATATTACAATGTAGATATTTTAGGGTATGAAAAGATGCGATAGGAAGTTTGGTTAAAGAGTTATTAAGCTACAGACTCATTAAACACAAATGTAAGCACTTTCTCTACCTCTATAGTGTTGGTAAAAAAAACACAATTCTTGAAGAATGTATGTAGGTTATAGGCATCTCAATAGGACTAAATTAAAAGAAAAATGCCCAAATCCTCTCATAGAAGAGTGGTTAAATGAACTAGAAGGGGTTTGTTGGTTTTTTAAGGTAAGACTTAGGAGCTATTATCATCAAATTTTTAACGCACGTTGAAAATTTTTCCAAATATTATATTTAGGGATCATAAGGAAATGTCTTTTAGAATTTTTAACACACCCTCCATATTTAAAAACACGATAAATTCAATTTTTATTCATTGGTTTTAAATTTTGTTATATTGATCTTTAATGATAAACTAATCTACATTACGATCTCATAAGCTTATTTTAATTACCTTAAAATTGCATTATACATCTTTTTGTATAACCTTTTGTTTGTAAAAGATAGTAAGATTATGCTTGGGGTAAGGTAAGTGAAGTACCTTACTTATAACATATATGAGAGACAGGTATCTAATAAACACAAAAAGATTAATACAATCATCAATGGCATGTTCTAGCAACTCTTAAGGAGCTTAAAGGATTCCTAGGTTTTATTAGTTATTATAAGAGATTTATTAGACATTACGGTTCCATTAACAAACCATTAACTAAATTACTAAAAAGGGATGTTATTTACTGGTACTTAGAGGTTAAACTTTGAAAAGTTTAAGGAGGTTCTTATTATTTGCCCAATTTTTTCAATTCTAAATTTTGCTAAACCATTTGTAATGGAAGCATAAGCATATGATATAGGTATTGGAGAAGTCTTGATGTAAGGCCAACACCTATTGGATTATTTAGCAAAGCTCTAACAATTAAGCATTAAATCTTATCTACCTATGAGATGGTGTTCTGAAATCATTAGGTAATCAATCATTGGCATCATTATATAAGTACTAGAAAATTATTGATTAAAATTGATTAAAAAACCTTTAAATTCCAACTGGAACAAAGAATTTTCACTATATTCAGTAATCTTGGCTATCTAAATATTAAGGATTGATTTTGAGGTGGTTTCTAAATCTAGAAAGGAAAAAAAATTGATTCACTTTATAAAGTTTCTAATAATCAATTACTACCCATAGCAATATCTTAAGCCCAACTAGACTTATTGTTAGAGGTTAAACAAAGTTAAGGTGAAGACCTACTCTATATAACCTTGTTAAAAATCTTAAGAAAGGGACACTAAATTTAATAACTTACAAGTGGAGGTAAGAAATAATAAGGTTAGAGGCAAGGTTGGTGATAGAAAATAATCCTTAATTCCAATTAGAAAGTCATCCTATAATCTAGTAAGAAGGAAAAAAGATTACCCTTATTGGGCAATCAAAGTAAGAAATACCACAACAAGCTTTAAAGAAATAGGCCCTAGGACTGGAAATCGATAAGAGACAAGTTGATCACATTAACTTATAATAGAACATAAGGAGGTCATTTATGTATTTTTTCCAATATAAAAAACTCTAAGTTTTTTAATGAGGGTTTAAAGAGGGATGTTCGTCATTATATCAAGCAATGCTCCATTCTTCAAAGAAATAAGCATAATTGGCTACTTTAAGCTTGTTAGAACCTATTCTAATTTGAAGGTAATATTGGAACTTTGTTACCATGGATTTTATTAAAAGGCTACCAAAGACTTTAGACCATTTAGTTATTATGATAGTAGTTGATACAAACTCACCTAGGAATATACCTTAGAGAATCCAAAAATAAGTTTGAATTAATCCTAAATCAAATATATTTATAAAGAAAATTAATCTGTTGATTATAAAGAATCAAGAACCAAATTTATTAATTGTTGAACGCTAAAAATAAAGAATTCTTTGATAAGTTCAAAGTTTAATAAAGAATAAGGAGAAAAAAAAGCTTTGATGGCTCTTGATAAGTGGTAATTACATTATGTTTTTAGTAGATTTTGAAAGCATTTTACTTGTGTTAAGATGATTTTTTTGTTTAATACTTAATATGGCTCATATTTCATTTACATGCTTTCTTCTAGCTCCCTAATTAAGAAGTGATAGGTGCAGATTGTATTGTATTTTTATAGGTAATTTGATATGTGTTTAGTTGTTAAGTTGATTGTTTAGTGTGTGTTTAGCTTAAGATTTGTGTTAGTTCACAAACATTTGTGTTTTAAGTGTTCTTTGGGTGAAAACATGTTCTTGAGCTTCAATTATATGTATATGAGGTGTTGTGATGAGTATGTTAGTGTTTCAAGGAATTCGGAAGCATTTCGGAGGGGAACCAGACTAAAACATATGGCCACGATCGTGGGGGACCTGCCATGATTATGACATAATCACCAACATAGGCCTATGATCATGGTAAGTACATCACGATCGTGATAGAAGCTCAAGCATAGGGCCACGATTATGGGGAATATGCCACTATCATGACAGACAGCAGGTAAACCGGCCACGATCGTGCACCAAGGGGCCATGATCGTGGCCTGTGCGTAGATAGACACAGAGTCACTTTCAGATTCGAGTTTTCAAGGGACATTTTGGACCCCAAAAAAATACTGGGTTACCTTAATTGGTAAAGACTATAAAATGATTAAGATATCGCCTTAGAAAGGAGATTAGATTCTGCCTACTTTTAGAAACCTAAAAGAGAGAGAAATATACGAGAGAGAAAAGAAGAAGAGGAAGAAGAAGAGGGTTTCGATGCCGAAGCTTCTTGGAATAGGTGATCTCCCAATGTCGCCGCTCTCCCGAGTCATCCAACCTGAGTTTCATTTCCTCCCTATTTACTTTTTTATTCATTTAAATATGTAAGATTGGGATGGGTTGTATGGTTATGGATTTTAAGTTGATAAGGGTGTTTTAACTTTACCTTCAAGATTTTGCTCATCTTTAATGTTAATCTAGTTGATTTGTGCTTACTTGAGTTGGTTGTTGTGATTGATTGATGTATGTGCATATTTTGGTAATAAATCGAGAGGATTAACCAGATAAAAATTATGACATTGGATTAATGAAAGTTAGGTGATCTAATTGACCACTTAATCAATCTAGTTAGTAATTTCATAGAGAGAGCTCCCGTGCAAGACTCGATTGATTATTAGAGAGCTTTAGAAATAATTGGAATTGTAGGTAATTTATGAATTGAGAGATTGCAAGTACATAATTTGATGGGGGTTTATAATTTAGGAAATGGTTATAACTCAAGAGAGAGTAATCAACCCTATGATTGTATAGAACTGATACCCCATGAACACACAATTGCCTAGGTTAGCATCAATAATAGGTAAAATCACCTCTTTTATAACTTGTTTATTTCTCTTGACAGATTTCCATTGTTATGTTATTTGTTTGTTATTTGTTTGTTTGATTTAGTTTACCTTTCAGTTCAATATACAAATTTGGGTCATAAACAAAGAGTAACCTGAATTAAATGGTGCCTAAGCACAATCTCTGTGGGACGATATTTGGTTTTTGCTACAAGTAACGACCCGCATACTTGTAGCTTTTAGCGTAAAAATCGTAATTGATTTTGCAAATCAACAAGTTTTTGGCTTCGTCACCGAGGATTGTTTTGTTTAGCATCTTGTTTGGTTTAGGTAACTTTGATTTAAGAGTGTTTGATACTTTTCCTTGAGTTTTTTAGTGCATGAACACAAGGAACACGAGAAGGTCCAACGAGCTTAGTGAGGAAGAGCATTTAGATATTACAAGGCACGAAAGAGAGCTAAGGAGAGCTAGATGCCAAGAACGAATACAAAGGAATATGGTCGAAGGAGAGCAAGGAGGCGCTAAGAGGACATTGATGGACTTTATGACGCCAAGTTTTAGTCCTCAAGGAGTTACAAGGCCAACGGCTAAAGCTAATAATTTTAAGATAAAGTCGACACTCCTCAATATACTTTAGAGTAATGTGCAATTTTATGGGTTGTCCAACGAAGATCCCAATGCCCATCTTGCAAATTTCTTGGAGATTTGTGATATCTTTTGGTTTAATAGAATGTCGGATGATGTTGTAAGGTTGAGATTGTTATCTTTTACCTTAATAGATCGGGTAAAGGCATGGTGCAATTCACTCAGCGTAAGCCAAATCACTACTTGGGAGCAGCTAGCCCAAGCCTTCCTAGTGAAGTAATTTCCCTTGACCAAGACAATAAGAATCATTAAAGAGATCACCAACTTTCAACAAGGTGATGGGGAGTCATTGTATGAAGCTTGGGAGATATTCAAAGAGTTACAAAGGAGCTGTCCCTATCATAACCTTATGAGGGAATTTCTTCTGCAGACATTCCATGATGGTGTAACTCAAAGCACAAGGGCCACAATAGATGTAGCTACAGGAGGATCTTTGATGAGTAAAACCATTGATGTAACTCATGATCTTTTGGAAGAGTTGGCGAGCAACACCTTTATGTGGTCAAATGAAAGGAGCAGACAAGGCTCCAAGCAAAAAGGAATGATTCACTTAACTCAATGACAACTTTGCAAGTACAGATTGAGGCCCTCACTAAGTAGTTGAGCAACATGCAAGGAGCTTCTTCATCCACCTTCAACACCATGCAGTCACAATGTGAATTATATGGGCAAGATAACCATGGCACAATTGAATGTTTCTTGTTAGGAGCGAGTGGTACTGAATAAGTAAATTACTTAGGTCAGTCGCAAATAGGTAACAACAATTAATATTCTAATCCTTAAATTAGTTGGGTCAACCTCAAAGAGGTAACAATAATCAATATTCTAATACTTACAATCTTGGGTGGAAAAGCCACCTAAATTTTTCATAGAGTACTAACAATGCAGATGGCTAAGTGAGAACATAAGGACCTCCAAAATTCTAGCAAAACCATCTTAGATCTTTAGAGAACAAAATGGACAAGTTAATGGATGTGTTGGGTTCAAAGTTCTTGAGCCAAGAGGAAGGTTAAAAAAGACAAGAAGAGAGTTAAAAAGAATGGAGTCAAAGTTTGATCAGATTGTGAAGAACCAGGCTTCATCCATCCACAATTTAGAATTACAGGTAAGTCAACATGTTAATGCTTTGTCTTCTAGAAATGCAGGAAGCTTACCAAGCAACACTAAGGACAATATAAAGGAACAACTTAAGGTGATCACATTTACGAGTGGCAAGCAATTGTAGGAGCTAAATGTTCAACATGATAACCAACAGCAGGAAAAGGTAGATGATAAAGAAGAAGAGGAACCATGTGTACCACCACCAACCTCCAAGCCTAAGATTCCATATTTGTAGAGGGTAATACAACATCAAGTCGACACTCAAATCTCCAAATTCTTGGAGAAGTTAAAGAAACTTCAAATTAATTTGTCTTTGGTGAAAGCATTAGAGTGTATGCCCACGTATGCAAAGTTTCTCAAGGACATATTGACGCAAAATTGCACTTGGGAGGACAATCAGACGGTGACCTTGATGGAGAATTGTTGTTTGATCATCACAAGCACAACTCCTTCAAAACTACAAGATCCAAAGTGTTTTACTATTCCATGTGTTATTGGTGATTTTGAATTTTCTAAATGCTTATATGATTTAGGCGTAAGTATTAACATAATGCCTTTGTCTATTTTCAAGAAATTGGGGCTAGGAGATGTCAAGCCAACATCTATGTTTATCCAACTTATAGATCAATCCATCAAGAGGTCGTTTGGGGTAGTAGAAGATGTTCTAATAAAAGTGGATAAATTTATAATTCCTGTTGATTTTGTTGTGTTAGATTTTGAAAAAGATAGGAATTGTCCATTGATTTTAGGTAGGCCCTTTATGAATACTAGTAGGGCATTAGTTGATGCGCATGAAAGAAAATTGGTTTTGAGAATTGGTGATGAGTAGGTTGAATTTAATATGAATAAATCTTTGAAGAAACCGGTGGATGGAAGTGCTTGTATGAAGATTGATGTTATGGATGATTGTGTGAGGAGGTTGAGAAGGAAAATGAAAAGGAAGTTGAGAAAATTATTAAAGTGTAAGGGATGAGAGTGTGAGTGAGAGGAATTGTGTGAGGAGAGTAAGAAAGAGAAGTTAGAGAGAGAGGATGCACCCACACCACCTTCCACTGTAAAGCCTCCTACTTTAGAACTAAAACCCTTACCTTGTTACCTGTGATACACAGTTTTAGGCAAAGACCATACCTTATACATCATCATTTCCAACCAATTGAATGTTGAGTAAGAAGAGAAAGTGGTAGAGACCTATTAAGAAGAGGATGACAGCCATGGGGTGGCAAAATTTTGATATTAGGGGGATTATCCCCAATGTGGTGATGCATAGGATTAACGTTGAAGAAGGATGTAAGACAGTGAGGGAGAGGCAAAGAAGGTTAAATCCAAACATGTAAGAGGTTGTGAAGAAGGAAGTGGTGAAGCTTTTAGATGCAGGTATTACATACCTAATTTTAGATAGTGAGTGGGCGAGTCTAGTGCAATGTATGCCTAAAAAGGGAGGCATGACAGTGATGGACAATGAAAAAGGTGAATAGATTTCCATTAGGACCATCACAAGTTGGAGAGTGTGGATTGTTTATAAGAAGCTTAGTTTGGCCACCAAGAAAGACCATTTTTTATCACAGTATGGCTGGTCATGCTTTTTATTGCTTTGTTGATGGATATTTAGGATACATTCAAGTGTTCATATACCCACAAGACCAACAGAAAACAACTTTCACTTGTCCTTATGGGACTTTTGCTTATAGGAGAATGCCTTTTGGCCTATACAATGCACCAACCACATTCCAAAGGAGCATGATGGCCATTTTTGCAAATATGAATGATAACTTCATAGAGGTATTTATGGATGACTTCTCTATTTTTAAAGACTCTCTTGATCATTATTTGTTTAATTTGGTTAGAGTTTTACAAAGATGCAAGGAGTCTTATTTAGCCTTGAACTGGGAAAAATGTCATTTTATGGTCCAATAGGGAATTGTTTCGGGCCATAAGATCTCATACAGGGGGATTAAGGTAGATCAAGCTAACACTGAAGTGATTGAAAAGCTTCCACCTCCTACCAATATTAAGAGCACCTGAGTATTCCTTGGTCATGTAGGGTTCTACAGACAGTTCATCAAAGTTTTTTCTCTTATTGCTAGACCATTAACTAACTTGTTAGTTAAAGATGTGCCATTTATGTTTGATGATGATTGTTTATATGCTTTTAACAAGTTAAAGATGACACTTAAAACAAAGCTAATTTTGACGACACCAGATTGGTCACTTCCATTCGAATCATATGTGATGCAAACGATCATGCCATTAGCTATGTATTCAGATAGTTGAAGGAGAAGAAATTACATGCAATTTACTACGCCAGTAGAACCTTAACAGGAGCACAACTGAAGTACACCACCACTGAGAAGGAGTTGCTTGCAGTGGTATTTGCATGTGAAAATTTTCCTTCTTACCTTTTGGGCTCACAAGTTATTGTTTTTATATATCATGCGGCGTTGCAGTATCTCTTTGCAAAGAAGGATTCCAAGGCTGGGCTCATTAGATGGGTGCGTCTACTATAAGAATTCAACATTGAGATTAAGAATAAGAATGGAGCAGAAAATGTTGTATCAGACCACCTATCGAGACTTGAAGGGGAACAAAATGAAGAAGAGAAGGAAATTGAAGAGCGTTTTCCTAACGAGGCTTTAATGATGGTAGAAAATCCTTTTTTCCTTAGTTTTCAGATATTCCCAATTATCTCTCAGGTGGTATTCTTCCCCTTAATCTCTCACATCAATAAAGGAAGCAGTTTTTATTTCAGTGTTCTCGCTATATTTCGGATGAACCTATGTTGTATAAAATATGTGCTGATAGTTTGATTCACAAGTATGTCCCTAAAGATGAAATGCCTGAAGTTTTAACCCAATGTCAAAATTTAGTTTATGTCAGACACTATAGAGCGAACAAGACAGCTGCTCACATTTTAGAGTGTGGATTTTACTGGCTAAACTTGTTCAAGGATGCCTGATATTTTGTATTATATTGTGATAGGTTCCAAAGAGTGGGCAATATTTCGAAGAGGGATAAGATGCGACTTTCAAACATCATGGAGGTGGAGATATTTGATGTGTGGGGTTTGGATTTCATAGGACCATTCCTATCTTTCCTAGGCAACTCTTACATATTGGTTGGAGTTGATTATGTGTCTAGATGGGTTAAAGTAGTAGCTACTCCAAAAAATAATGGCAAGGTGGTGCAACGATTCGTTAAGAAGATCTTTACTTGATTTGGGGTGCCTAGAGCTATCATTAGTGATGGAGGGAGCCACTTTTACAACAAAACCTTTTAGGCTCTTTTGAAAAAAAATATAATGTTCATCATAGAGTGGCAACCCCCTATCATCCACAAATAAGTGGCCAAGTGGAGGTGGTGAATAGAGAATTGAAAAAAAGTTAGAGAAGGTAGTGAGCACTTTAAGGAAAGATTGGGCTTTGAATCTCGATGATGCATTGTAGGCTTACAGGGTAGCTTTCAAAACTCCCATAGACACAACACCATTTCGACTTGTGTATAGCAAGGCTTTCCATTTACCATTGGAGTTGCAGCATAGAGCTTATTGGGCAATCAAGAAATTAAACATAGATTGGAAGCTAGTAGGAGAAAAGAGATTGTTACAACTTGATAAGTTGAAAGAATTAAGATATGATGCTTATAAAAATGCCAAGCTATACAAAGAAAGGGCTAAGAAGTGGCATAATGGCCACATTAAGAAGAATGAATTCGAGAGTGGGGACTTAGAGCTTTTATTCAATTCATGACTTCTATTATTCAATTCACAGCTTCAGTTATTTCCCATTTAAGGTTAGTCATGTGTTTCCCTATAGAGCATTGGAGTTAGAAAATGAAAAGGGCGAAACTTTTAAAGTTAATGGGCATAGATGCAACTTTTACTTTGGAGGGCCATTTCTATAGGAAAGGGAAGTACTTTCTTTCCTTTCACTCACTCTTTTATGACTTCATATGGGATGGTCAAGCTAGTGTGGTGTTGTTTTGATTTGATAATATTTAGTTTAGTTTAACTTGTTTCGCACTTCATTCTTTTATTTTTTTAGTCCCCAATGATACATTTTGAGATTGTTTGAAGATTTATTGTGCATCATAGCTTGTTGGAGGACAAAAGGACGAGAGGAAAAAATGCTTCACTTCTATTTGAACCACCACCATAAGCCCATCCTAACCTTAATCTTTTCTATTATTCTTCTTGTGTTTTTATGTTTTGGTTTTCAATATGTTGTTTGTTGGTTTTGGATGTTCTCTTTTGCATATTGAGGACAATGTTTTGTTCAAGTTTGGGGAGCTTGTCTTTGCAATTTTTTCATGTCATTTAGGATGCATGTTATGTCCCTTGCATTTTAATCTTGGGATAAATGTGTTGCCATGAGATTCTTTCATGCTAGCTAAAATGAGATTAAATGCATGCGTGAACTTAAATTAGGCTACTTGATTGGAGAGCGAACCATGTGGAGTGATGAAAGTAGTTGGCCACATAAGCTTACTAAGAATTTGACACTTAAATAATGAGGTAATGTATAGAAGCATAATGGATTTTCATTTGAGCCTATGTGAGGAATTGAGCCTTTATGACCCCATTCTATATTCATTTCATTTCCTTATTTGTGTGATGCTTCCTTAGGTAATTACCTTCAGAACTTGCTTTAAATCAGTTTAAATCTATTGGATCCATGCTAGATAGAAATTATTAAGGCCTTCATGCTTTAACCTTTAGCTTAAATGACCTACCATTTTATTATCTCTTGCTAGCCCCATTGATCTTTTAACCTTTTGTTTATTGAAATCACCCAATTTAAAAGCCCAAAAACCCCATTAGCTTGCTCAATCACAAGTTATCAGAGTGCTAAGTGATACTTGAGAGTGGAATCCTTGTTAAGAGCACATTGCATATAATTGTTGTTTTCTTTACATTGTTTCTTTACTAAAAAATAAATAGAAAAAAGAAGAAAAACAAATAAAAAAGAAGAAAAAGAAAAGAAAAGAAAAAGGAATAACATGTAGTAGCTACAATAAGTGCGAAGAAGTTGTCTTATTTATTTGCATATCTTAGAGGTTTATCTTTGTCATCCTTTATTACAATTAGTAGTTTATAAATGCTTGTGATAAACCCCTAAAACCTATTTAACTCACCTTTACCCTAGCCACATTACAACCCGAAACAAAGCCTTTTTGATCTACCCTAGCATGTAATAATTATGGAGAAGAATTGGTGTATTAGTAAGCCTATGATAGTGTGGTTTCTTATCGGAAGTTTAAACTAAACACTAACCATCAAACACTTGAGAGAAATGAGTGAAATCCATAAGGGAGGTCCATTTTAAATTTATACTTATCTCTGAGCGATGGTTTCATGGGTTGAGTTTGCTTATGTGCACCAATGAAAATTAGTCATGATATGTATAGTAGTTTGACACTTGAGTTTGCCAAAGTTTGAGGGATTTCATGCTTTAATCGTGAAAATGAAGTGATAGAATTTTATTGGATGTATTTGATTTTTGCTTGAGGACAAGAAAAAGTTTAAGTGTGGGGATATTGATAGGTATAGATTGCATTGTATTTTTATAGGTAATTTGATATGTGTTTAGTGGTTAAGTTGATTATTTAGTGTGTGTTTAGCTTAAGATTTATGTTAGTTCATAAACATTTGTGTTTTAAGTGTTCTTTAGATGAGAACATATTTTTCAACCTCAAGTTTATATATATGAGGCGTCGTGATGTGTGTTAGTGTTTCAGGGCATTCAGAAGAGTTTCGGAGGAAAACTAGACTAAAACATATGGCCACGATTGTGGTGGACCTGCCATGATCGTGATAGAAGCTCAAGTATAGGGCCACGATCATAGGGAATCTGCCACGATCGTGACAAAGAGTAGGTAAACCGGCCATGATCGTGTACCAAGGGGCCACGATCGTGGCCTGCGTGCAGATAGATGCAGAGTCACTTTCATATTCGAGTTTTCAAGGGACATCTCAGACCCTAAAAAGACACTAGGGTTACCTCAATTGGTAAAAACTATAAAAGGATTAGGATATAACGCTAGAAAAGAGATTAGATTCTACCTACTTTTGGAAACCTAAAAGAGTGAGAAAGAAGAGAGAGAGAAAAGAAGAAGAGGAAGAAGAAGAGGGTTCCGATGCCGAAGCTTCCCAGAATAGGTGATTTCCCGATGCTGTGGCTCTCTCGAGTCATCCAACCTAAGTTTCATTTCCTCCCCCATTTAATTTTTTATTCATTTACATGTGTAAGATTGAGATGGATTGTATGGTTATGGAATGGATTTTGAGCTGATCATGATGTTCTATCTTTACCTTAGGGATTTTGCTTATCTTTAATGTTAATCTAGTTGATTGTGTTTATTTGAGTTTGGTGTTCTGATTGATTGATGTATGTGCATATTTTGGTGATACACCGAGAGGGTGAACAGAATAAAAAAGATTAGATTGGATTAATGGGAGTTAAACTATCTAATTGACTACTTAATCAATCTATTAAGTAATTTCATGGAGAGAGATCCCATACAAGACCCGATTGTTTATTAGAGAGCTTTAGAACTAATTAGAATTAATTTGTTAATTGAAAGATTGCAAATCCATAATTCAATGAGGGTTAATAATTTAGGCAATGGTTATAACTCAAGAGAGTAGTCAACCCTACAATCGTCTAGAATCGATACCCCGTGAACACACAATTAGCTAAGGTAGCGTTAATTATTGTGAAATACCCTTTTCATAACTTGAATATTTCTCTTGACAAATTTCCATTGTTACGTTGTTTGTTCGTACTTAGTTTGTTTGATTTAGTTTACCTTTCAGCTCAATATTTGAATTTGAGTCTTAAACAAAGAGCAATATGAATTAAGTGGTGCCTAAGCACAATCTTTATGGGATGATATCTGCTTTTTACTACAAGTAATGACACGTATACTTGCGATTTTTAGCGTAAAACTCATAATTGGTTTTGCAAATCAACAAGAAGGAACACACAAGGACAAGTTGCAACCAAGTTAAAGAAAATTTAGCATAATTTTAACATGAACCTGTGTTTTGATAAATAAGGACAAACTTTCCACCTTTGTTAGTCCTTAATGCATTCCATCTCTTCTAGAATTAGCTATATGAATAACATAGGCCTAAAACATGACGTAATTATAGTCTTCAAAACCATATTATTAAGATGAGCCCTCATATGCACGATTGAAGAGTTTATAAACCAATAAGGGGTTATATTGGTAGTGATATTGATTTAAGATAGGTTTTTTAGACAAAAAGATCCATAGAGAGCAATCATAAGGAGTTCAACTAAAGTGTCTTGAGACAAGAAAGGAAAAAATTTGGAGATAAAAAATGGATTTCCATTAAGATTCGATAATAGAAATCAAGATTTAAACAGTCTATGAGAATGAGTTCTTTCATTATTTATGTGTTATTATGGTTTTTCATATTTTCATTATCTAAATTTGGAAAGAGATAGATGGGATGAGTTCTACAAATATTATTTTGGATTAATTCTTTGATTCAATGAAGGACCTAAGTTTTACTATGAACAATTTGTGATTAATTCTTATGTTTGAATTAGAATTTGCTAGCATTGTAACTTAATTTTGTATATATATGATATGAATAATAAAAATTGCATTGAATTTTATAGATATGGCCACATAATTCTTCTAGGTTATAATCAAATATATCAAGAAAAATCATTAAAAAATTAATACATTCTTAGGTTTTGATTAGAAAGATATTTTAATTAATTAACTTAAAGGTATTGGTTGTATTTCTTAAGAATGAATATTGTTATAATTTTGGAATTTCAACCAATTTTAAAAAACTAGGTTTAATCATTAAATCAAGATAAGTTCAAGTATATAAAGGTTTTAAGGGGGCTATATATTTAGATTTTAGTTATTATTTGGTTGTTTGACTTTTGTACTTGCTTTGGTTTGTTATATTATATCAGTAACTTTAATTTTGTTAATCTTTTCTTTTAATTAAATTATTCATTTTACTAAATTAGATAATATGAAGACAATTAGATATTTTACTTTTTTTCCATATGAGATCGACACTCGTATTTACTAATTTATGTTAAAAGAACAACATATGCACTTGTATAGTTATCTCTATCATAGTTTTGATTAGATACATATATAACACTTGTTATTAATAGGGACTAGGATATTAGAAACACTTTATTTTTATTATTCTAATCATTTTTTTGTATTTATTTATTTTAGAATTTTCTTTCTTAATCTTGTGTTTATTAGCTAAATTTCATGATTTGGATACTTGATGTTACAACATAATGTTAAAATAGTTAGGATAACATATTATAGGGGATTATGCTAGATCATCACTTAGGAGGATAGATATAATTATAGACAATCTTCCCCCTTGTCAACCTTCTAACTGATAGTTGTAGATTGCATCGTGTTTTAATAGGTAGTTTGGTATGTGTTTAGTTGTTAATTTGATTTTTTAGTGTGTGCTTAGGTTAGAATTGTGTTAGTTTGTTAAATATTCGTGTTTTAAGTGTTTTATGGGTTAGAGCATTCATTTGAGCTTCAATGTTGTGTATTTAAGGTCCTTTGATGAGTTTGGTAGTATGTCAGGGCTAATATCGAAGAACGGAGGAGTTTCGGAGAGAACCTGGGCGGCCATAACATAGGCCCACGATCATAGTAGGCAGGCTACGATCGTGACAGAAGCACCAGGATTGACCCACGATCGTGGCTTACATACCACGATTGTGACAGAGAGCTTATTCAAGGGCCACGGTTGTTTCCAGCGTCGGGATAAATGTGGGGACACTTCCAAACTCAAGTTTTCAAGGGACTTTTTGATATTTTTGTACTATGAAAAAACCCTAGGTGACTAAAAGAGAAAAAAATTAAAAAATCCTTCCTCACACATATATGCATTTGGTGGGCACCATTCATAATAAAGGTTCCATTGTTCACACAAAGTCACAAGCTCCTAGGTGCAAAAGGTGAGAATCGATATTGATAATCAAGAGCTTCCATCAAGCTTCCATTTTCTAGATTTTCAGATACAAAAAAGGAAGAAAGTAACAATTGTATTTGTTTTATTTTTGTTTTATTTTAGTACGTTTTTTATTGTGGAGAATATGGATGTGGTTGAAGTTGTTCCTATTATGAGTAGCTAAATTTATTATAGAGATTACTTTTAAGCTACTTGTTGAACTCCTACTTTGTTGTTTTGAATGAATGAATGCTTTTGATAAATGTTGTGCTTAAACCTTACAATATATTGAGAAATTGAGATGGGTAAAAATTTTTAGGGCTGTACAATGAGAGTTAGCACCCTATAGACCTGCATTTATCAAGTTAATTGATTAGTTACAGAGAGATCTTGACTAAATAGTTGATTACCATAGGATAACATCATAACTAGTTAAATTGGTGGATTGATTTTGTAGATTGAGAGATTGCATAGTCAATTCCATTTAATTTGGGTAGGGACATCTGATTACACCTTAAGAAAGGGTGATTGAAACATTAGGACATCTTACGTGAGGCATAATTCAATCGACAAGGTAGGAGGGAGACAAGATAAGGAAAAAGTGATCTCTAATCTTTAATCTTGAAATTAAAGTTTCTGCACTTTTGTTACATTATTTGTTCATTGCTAGTTTGTTTGATTTAGTTTATTTTTTATTTTATATTATTTGAATTTGAGTTTTAAACAAAGCACAACCATAATTAAGTGGCGTCTAAACACAATCTCTGTGGGATGATATCCACTTTTTTACTATAAGTAACAACCCGTATACTTGCGGTTATTAGCATAAAACAAGTAGTTTGGTTTTGCCTTCAACACTGCCATAGACTAGACTATGTGGGAATTCAATGGAATAAAAGAGTTTTATCACTAAGGCTATTACAAAATATCTTTTGTAAGAACTAAACATCATAATGAAATGGAAGAAAATAGTATGGGACAAAGACATTGACCATCTTATGCCTTTATTCTTTAACTAGAAATAGGTGGAAGACTAGTCCCAAAGGACAACATTAAGTTGATTATTCCATATAAGGAATGTCAGCTATATTGGAGGTACACTCAATTTATGGAGCATATTATGGTTGATTACTACTACTCCCATAACATTTGGAAGAAGATACTAGACCTACTAAATATAAGGAAGTCAGCCACCACTTGGAAGGAATTAATTGAATAGGCTTCAAGAATTACAATGTTCAAAGGAAACTACCAAGTGTTTTAAATAAGCTTAACTGCACTGGTTTACAACCTATAGAGAGAGGAATGCCAGACTATTTGGGAAGGAAGCTAAAAGCTAGGAGTAAGTTTTCTAAAAAATTATCCTTTAGTTAGGCCCCGAATTTTTTTTTTAGTAAGCATGATTTGAATAAATTTTGTTGTCTTGCTAGATAAATCATTTTAATTGAATTTTAATTAGCATATCAATATTGGGAGTATTTATAGCATAGATTGATGGAATTTGAAGTATTAAATGGAAGAATAAAGATTAAGTTAGAGTATAGTATGGTGTAAGTTAAATTGAAGAATTAAGAATGCATAAGGGTATTTTTGGAAGATAA
>JAOQMS010000008.1:36356599-36375697 GCA_027563885.1 Erythroxylum longipes | reverse complement strand
AGGAGAAGACCACTTTTACATGTCCATATGGAACATTTGCATACCGAAGGATGCCTTTCGGTCTATGTAATGCACCTGCTACATTTAAAAGGTGCATGATGGCCATATTTGCAGACATGAACGAAAACTTTATGGAAGTATTTATAGATGACTTCTTTGTTTTTAGAGAGTCTTTTGATAACTGTCTATTGAACTTAGATAAAGTGCTCCAAAGATATAAGGAATCATATTTAGTTCTAAATTGGGAAAAATATCATTTCATGGTCTAAAAGGGAATTGTGTTAGGCCACAAGATTTCATACAAAGGGATTGAAGTGGATTGAGCTAAGACAGAAGTAATTGAAAATTTACCACCTCCCTCCAACATCAATGGTGTTCAAGCTAAGACAGAAGTAATTGAAAAGTTCCCCCCTTCTTCTTCCTTTCATTCTCCATTCAAATTTTTGTATTCTCTCTCTCTAACCCACGCTTTTCTTTTTTCTTCCTCTTAAAAACTCTTCATTCTTCATCTAAATTCTTGGTATGTTTCTCATTCCTTGTCATTAATCCTACATTCTTTCATGTTTTCATGCATTATTCATTAAAAAACACAAAGATTTAGTTAAGATTGTTGCTCTCTCTCTCTCTAGGTTGAAATTCACTCTCTCTTCTCTTTTCTTGCAGATTTCTCTTCTACAATGGCATCGAAGAAAATGATGGCTCGGAAACTAGTTGATGTAGTGCGCCAACAAGTCTCAGGTGAAGGTAAAACAAACTTAGCAGCTACTTATCGGGCTATTTTCCTGATTTACTCGTAAGAAGAAGGTACGCGCTTTCATGATTTTAAAAATAGGGAAATAATCCCTCCTAGGTATTTTAATTTTGATTTGTTAGAAAACATAGGAGTAAGGACAAGGATTGAGAGGCTAGCCAACAATATAGGTGGAAAAGTTTCATACGGTGTGACATGAATATTCATCCTATGATGATAATTGAATTTTTCACTACTGTCTAATATACCCCAAAAATGGATGTTTTTTGGTTTCGATTATTCGGTGTTCCATATAAACTGGATTTCAGTGTTATGTGTCATCCTTTTGATTTTCAACATACAAAAGTTCTGGATGACCATCCCGATTTCGATGCCGACTCATATTGGAATATTTTAATAGGAGAAGAATGTTTCAATTCACAACATGCACCGAATGCTTTAATACGTAGTGCTAAACATTTACTGTTGCATAAATACATATTCTTAACTGTGTTCAATAAAACCGAGAGTAGTAAATGTTCAACTAAAGAACTCTTTTTCTTATGGTGTATGGATCACAAAGTAAAAATCAATACATCTTTTAGAATCTTTAGGTTAATTGTCAGTGTCATTAACAACCAAAGTTCATATTTTGGAATGGGGCACATTGTTATTGCTATAGCTCATTTTTATAATCACAATTTGGAAGAGGTACGTACAGCGCCCCGTGATATTTTTGACATATCATATTTAAGGCGTCTCGAGATTCTGGAGATCCATTCTATGGGACTCGATAATCCTCAAATGCGTACCGTGTTTAAGCACAAGAGACAAATCAATACAGCCGCGTCCTAACCATCTAAATCTCGAGTATCTCAGGAACCAGAGGAAGCAACAGTAGAGGAGGAACCAAGAGCACCAGCGGGGGTCGATCGACTTAACTACTTTCAGGGGTCTATAGGGGTAAAAAAAGTTTCTTCACTCTTCCAAAGAGTTTATGGAAAATCTTTTCCCTCATTCCTTGCCTGATAACCTTTCTATTTCTCTTATTGCTGAAGTCTTAGCACAAGAGATTAGGGAGGCTTTCAATTCACTCAATCCAAATAAGGCTCCTAGTCTGAATGGGTTTAATGGCTTCTTTTTTAGACAAACATGGCATATTATTGGACAGAAAGTTACCTATGCCATCCAAGATTTTTTCCAACATGGGAAACTACTCAAAGAGCTTAATTTCACTTTTATTGCTCTCATTCTGGAAAAGGCTCAACCCTCAATAGTGTTAGATTATAGCCCTATCTCTTGTTGTAACATGCTCTATACGATGATTGCAAAAGTCATAGCAAATAGGCTTAAAGAGTTTCTTCCTCATATTGTAAGTCAAAACCAAAGTGCTTTCATAAAGAACATTCGTATAGGGGATAACATCTTGTTAGCCCAAGAAGTTTTCAAGAACTACCACCTTTCTAATAATCCGAAGAGATGTGCTTTTAAAGTGGACCTTCAAAAAGCCTATGATTCCATCTAATGGGACTTCCTCCTAAATGCTTTAGTAGCTATAGACCTTCCTTTGAGGTTTATCGAATGGATCAAAGAATGTATCACTTCACCTTCTTATTCAATTTTGATCAACGACCAATCCTCTAAATTTTTTAAAGGGAAGTTTGGGTTCAGGCAAGGAGATCCCTTATCTCCATACCTCTTCATTATTTGTATGGAAGTGTTCTCTAGGAGTTTGAATGTTTGCATATCTCGTAGCCCTAACTTCAAGGATCATTGGAGGTGCAAAACTCTTAAACTTACCCGTCTATTATTTGTTGATGACTTTTTGATGTTTTATCGTGCAGATCTGAGTTCAACTCAAACTTTGCTTAATTGTTTGTCTACCTTCTCTAGTTTTTTTGGCATGAACATGAACCCATCCAAGAGTTAGTTTTTCCTCTCCCCAGATATTGACCATCTATCCCATCAATTGGAAGTTATCTCTGGGCTTAAGAAAGGCTCTCTCCCTATTCGGTATTTGGGGGTTACTTTGCTTACGGGTAGGTTATCTAGGAGGGATTGCTTACCCTTGTTGGACAAAATTGATTCTAGGATTAACAACTAGACCCACAAATACCTTTCATATGTTGGTAGACTCCAATTAGTGATTTCGGTCCTTTCTTCCGTTTAAGTGTACTGGATGACCCATTTTATTCTTCCTACCTCCATCTTACAGGATTTAGAGTCTAAACTTAGGAATTTTTTGTAGGCTAGGAAGGTGGATTCTCATTTTCATGCTAAGGTTAAATGGAGTGACATCAATAGACCAAAAAGGGGGGGGGGGTTGGCATTAAGGTTTTGTCAACATGGAATTATGTATTGCTAGGGAAAAGGATCTGGTATCTGTTTAATGATAAGGAAGCTTTGTGGGTTCAATGGGTGCACTTTATAATTTTGAGAAGGAAAATTTTCTGAAGTGCTCAACCAACCACTAATAGTTCATGGAGTTGGAGAAAAATCTTATTCACGAGGAATAAATTGGGGAATCATTTTAGATTTAGGATAGGGAATGGAACTACTACTCTTTTTTGGCAGGATCCTTGGCATCTTAGAGGACTCCTAAAGCTCTTCTCTTCTCCACCGGAGATCAATGGATCGAGGCTACCAATGACATCAAGAGTCTCAGAAATTATCAGAAATAATGAGTGGAGATGGCAAGATATTAATATAGAGATCATTGGAAACCTAGAACCCCTATAATACCAACTAAATAGTTCTATTCTAGACTATTTGGAATGGTTAGCTAGCCTTTCAAAATAGTACACCAATGGTTTAGCCTATAATGTCTTAAGACCACCACTACAGAAAGTCCCTTGGCATAAATTGGTTTGGTTCAAAAGTAATAGCCCTAGGTGTCATACTATGGTTGGCTTTCCTAAACAAGTTGCAAATGCAGGACAAACTTCTCTATCTCCATACTCCTAACCACTGCTCTTTATGTATCTCGGACAGTGAGACCATTGAACACTTGTTTTTTGAATGTCCCTTCTCTAAAACCATCTGGGAACATTGTCTCATCCACTTCCATATACACCTTCCCAACAACAAAAACCTCCAATCCATGCCTATATGGTTTAACCAATCCTCAAATACCACTGACATTAACCTTTTCCCTGTCCTTCTTTCTACTACTGTCTGCAACATTTGGAAGGAGTGAAATAACCGAGCATTCAAAGATGAAGCCAAGGATGTAGGGAGCATGTACTCCAAAATAATCTTCTAAGTTATGGAACTTCTTAACTTAAACACCGTGAGGAGGTATCTGTTGAAATGCTTGTTATTATTCACTTAACCTTTTTTCTGCTGGTTTTGATAGTTCAAAGAGTCAATGGAGATCCAACATTCTCTAGGTTTCAAAAGCAGAAGAGATAACTTTTCTCTTAAGAATCAGAGGAATCCTTTGGATTTTGACAAGGAAGGTTGGGTGAGAACTCTGATAACTTAAAAAGGAGTTCTCAACCTTATATTAAGCATTCAGAGATAAGAAGGTGGCATGTACATTATGGAGCATATCAATAACTTTACCCAGGAAGAGGTGTTTTGACCTTCTGGAAAAGTAGAGAGCAAGATTGATTGTTTTAACTTTGCATTACTATGTATGCTTGTAAGAGTATGTGTTTTGGTTAAGATGTACATATCTGTTTGGGTAGTTTTGTGGGAAGTTTGGTTCATTACTTATAGATTTCCTCATGTGCATATAAGAGGCTTTTCATATCGTGATTGATAGAGAATTACCTCTTAGGCATTCTCTTGAGTTGTAAATAACCTTTTTTATGTTTATTTAATTTTATTGATTTACCAAAAAAAATCACCCGCTAGTAAACTATAACCCACTTTAGTAGCTTATAGTAACAATGCTAAGTATAATTTCCTAAACCCTCACCAGAAACAATAGAGAAAAATCAGTATCGAGGAATTTGATAAGAATAGAACTAAGGCATTATATTTCTGACCTAATGAGAAATATAAACCAATATATAAATGTAAAATAAATAACAAAATCCTTTCATAATAGAAGAATATGATAGTCACACCATTGTAAAAGAAGGATAAAGCTTGCTTTAAAATTTTAGACCAACCTTCTCTAGTTAAAAGACATTATAGAAGCGGTAGTTTAATCACTAATCAAATTCATTGATCACAAAAACTCTTCGTTCAGGTGATGATTTTCTTATAGGCTATGTTTGAGATTGATTGAAATGCCTTTAAGCAAAAAGAGAGCTATAAGAGTCCTATATAATAGGCACTTACAAAAATTGATAGATAATAGAGTAGCCATAATTTTCTTGACTCTTAAATAGTACAAAGGGAGAATTATGAGCTAGTTCAAGTACTTCCAATGAAAATTGTTATGAGTAGAGGAATGCAATTACCTTACAATAAGGTATGCTAGAATTTTTCGTAGACTCTTCAAGGTATTTATTTTTGGAAAATGCAATGGTGATTTTATTTGGGGCAGTGATATGGTGCTAATATTTTTTTCCTTGGCTACACTTATTATTTTCCTATCTAACTTTAGGGAAAGGATCATGATTATAAACATAAATCTGGGAAGTTATAGGGAGATCTAAAGAAAGACAATAAAGTTAGTAGTAACCAAAACATTTTACAAAACTACTTGATAAGTTTAGCAATATTAACTAATTATGCATGTTGAAACTTATCTTATAGAATATAAATTATATGAACTAGCCATACATGGTGTAAAAAAAAAGAATATGATTTTAAAGTAATTTAAAGTAAAATTCAACTAAGTATTTGAAGAATCTAAACAAATTTTGCCTACCAAGGTTATAACTATATAATTCTAATAAAGGAGGGAGTAAAAGCCATAAACCTAAGGTCAGGCAGATATTTTAGGGTATGAAAAGATGTGACAGGAAGTTTAGTGTAAGAGTTATTAAGCCATAAGCTCATTAAACATACCGTAAACACTTTCTCTGCCTTTATTGTGATGGTAAAAAAAAAAGCCCATTTCTTGAAGAATGTATGCAGGTTATAGGAATCTTAATACAAATATATTTTAAAAAAAGCCCAAATCCTCTCATAGAAGAGTAGCAAAGTGAACTAAAAGGGGTTTGTTGGCTTTCTAAGGTAGACCTAGGAGCTGGTTATCATCAAATTTTTAATGTACGCTGAAGATTTTTCCAAATATTACATTTAGGGATCATAAGGACCATTAATAATTCTTAGTAATGTCTTTTATACTTTTTAACACACCCTCCATATTTAAAAACACGATAAATTCAATTTTTAGACATTTCCTTTAAAAATTTGTTCTACTGATCTTTAATGATAAACTAATCTACATTACAACCTCTGAAGCTTATTTTAATCACCTTAAAATTGCATTATGCATCTTTTTTATAGCCTTTTGTTTGGAAAAGATAGTACGATTTTGTCTGGGGTTAGGTAAGTGGAGTACCTTACTTATAACATATATGAGAGAGAGGTATCTAACAAACACAAAAAGATTAATGCAATCATCAATGGCATGTTCTAGCAACTCTTAAGGAGCTTAAAGGATTCCTAAGTTTTATTAGTTATTATAGGAGAGTGATTAGACATTATGGTTCCATTAACAAACTATTGACTGAATTGCTAAAAAGGGATGCTATTTATTCATCCTTAGAGGTTGAAGAGTCTTTCAAAAAATTTAAGGAGGCTTTTATTACTTGCCTAATTTTTTCACTTCCAAATTTAGCTAAACCATTTGTAATAGAAGCATATGCATGTGATGTAGGTATTGGAGAAGTCTTTATGTAAGACCAACACCTATTGGATTATTTAGAAAAGCTCTAACATTTAAGTGTTAAATCTTATCTACCCAAGAGAAGGTGTTCTTAAAAATCATTAGGCAATCAATTGGTAGCATCATTAAGAGTAGTATAAAATTCTTGATTAAAACTGATTAGAAAATCTTAAATTTTTATAGGAACAAAGAATTTCCTTTTTATTTAGTAATCTTGGCTAACTAAATGATGAGATTTGATTTTGAGGTGGTTTATAAATCTAAAAAGGAAAAATATATATTGATTCACTCTATAAAGTTTCTAATGATCAATTTCTACCTATAGTATTATCTTAAGCCCATCTAGACTTATTGTTGGAGGTTAAACAAAGTTAGGGTAAAGACCCTACTCTATATGACCTTATTAGAAAGCTTACGAAAAGGTGTACTAAATTAAATAACTTATAAGTGGAACTAAGAATTAATAAAGTGGGTGGCAAGGTTGATGAGAGAAAATAATCCTTAATTAAGAGCCAAGTTGATCACATCAGCTTATAACGGTCCATAAAGAGGTCATTTATGTGTTTTTCCTAATATAACAAACTTTAAATTTTCTAAGAAGGGTTTAAAAAGGGATGTTTATCATTATATCAAGCAATGCTCCATTCTTCAATGCAATGAGCATAATTTATGGCTACTTTGGGATTATCAGAAACTATTCTACTTCCAAGGTAATGTTGGAATTTTGCTAGCATGGAGTTTATTAAAAGGCTACCAAAGAATTTAGACCATTTAGTTATTATGATAGTAGTTGATTCAAACTCATTTAGGAATATATCTTAGAGAATCAAAAAATAAGTTTGAATCAATCCTAAGAAAGCTAAATATATTTATAAAGAAAACAATTCGTTGATTATAAAGAATCAAGAACCAAATTTATTAAGTTTTTGAACAATGAAAATAAAGAATTCTTTCATAAGTTAAAAGTTTAATAAAGAATAAAAAAGGCTTTGATGGCTTTCGAAAAGTGGTAATTAGGTTATGTTTCAGTACAAATTTAAGAACATTTAACTTGTGTCAAGATGATTGTTTTTTTTTATTTGAGAGGAGGGGGGGGGGGTGTTTAAAAACAACCATTACATAACCCATTTGAGGTAGGTTCGTGGTGTAGTAACACCAATTGAGTCTTGAACTAAGAGCGAAACTAATGACCTCAGAGGATCCTGCAGTTGAACATTAACACCCTCATACTCCCTGCCCAGGTTTGCTAAATGGTCAGCTTAAAAATTTGCTTCTCTGTAGACATGGTGCACCTCAACATTCCAATCACAACGAAGGAGATTTTGAATTTTGCCTAAAAGTCTTGAATAGCTACTAAGGGAGGAGTTGTCTCCTTTAAGCATGTCAAGTACAATAAGGCTATCTACCTCTAAAATGATGTTGCGAAGACCCAAATCCCACCCTAACAGGAGCCCCTGCCAAACTCCAATTAACTCTACATAGAGAGCAGATAGGGTAAAAGCAATTTTGAAAGTGAAACCCGCTCTCCAAGTACCATTATCTCTTATCAAGCCTCCAGCCACAACAATGTATGAAGTTATGAAGGAGCCATCAGTGTTCAAAGTGTACCATTCGGTCGGTGGACGGGTCCAACCTACCCACTCAACCAATCGCTTAATGTGTTGTATTCTGTTGACAATCTGCCTTGATCGTATTACCTCTTCTGTATATTTCTTTATACAAACAGCAGACCATTCGACTATGTCCTCCTCTCTAAGCATAAATTTATTTCTTGTGTGTCATAACAACCAACAGGTAATGCCAAAGAGGAGTTCAAACCCTCCCTGGAAACATGACGAGAACGAAGATTAGCCAACAACCATTGCTTGGCGTCATGCAAGTAAAAGGAATCCTGGTGGCAATCTAGAACAAGAGCTCGCCAGATCAAGCACGCCTTACTGCAATCTTGCAACGTGTGTAGGAGATCTTCTGGGACCAGGCCATATATCGGGCATAGGTTTACCTCCCCCATTCAGTGTTAGTTAATAAGTGATTCTGTAGAGCCAGCTAGAAAAAGCACCGAATGCGTTCAGGACTACTCTATTTCTAAACAGGTTTCCAACAAGGATCAGATTCACCAAGAGCAGGTCGGTCACAAAGCTAGTATACAGATTGAACACTGAACTGACCTGATGTGGAGGCACCCCAAAATCGTTGTTTAGGGCCATTATCAAGATCAATATGGAGATACGAGTTGATGACCATGGCAATGTCACTCGACATAAAATCTTACCAGTTGAAAGTGTTTTGGTTAGTTGGTAATTGAACCGTATCTGCAATCGATAGCTCATGCATTTCAAATGGGATCAGTTTTATAACATTGCATTTCAGAGGGAGATATAGGTCAACCCACCTATCTTTCCAAAATCGACACAGGCTTCCATTGCCAACACTCCATCAGATGCCAGTTTCCATAATGGGCTATAGTTTAACTAGAGTCTTCCATAATCTGGAATCTCCTGCTTTAGAAATCGCTTGGTGGTGGTGTCATGTATTCATATACTTACTACGCATAAGTTGTACCTAAATGGCCTCTGTTTTGTTTAAAATATTCCAAACATGTTTCATAAAAAGTGTGTCATTTTGTGGAATTAGATTTTTCAAACCACGCTCACCATTAGGTCGTGGGCTACAGATACTGGCCTAGTTGAGGAGATGAATTTTTCTTTTATCCGATTTGGATCCCCACAAGAACCGATGGTACTCCTTTTTAATATCCTGTGTGAGCCTATGTGGCACTTGTGTTACTTGCATGCTATAATAGGGAATGGTTTGGACAACCATTTTTATCAAGGTAAGCCTGCCGGCCAATGACATATGTGTAGCATTCTAGCTTTGAATTTTCTCTTTAATCTGTTCTAGCATTGGTCGTAATTTAGTGCCCAATGATAGAGAAGAATGAAAAGGAAAACCAAGATATTTTCCAAGAGATGCAGCACGTTGAAAGCCCAGGGCTGAAGCTAGATTATCTGCAGTAGAAGTCTCGACATTTGCTGAGAATGTGACTATGGTATTGGCTGTACTTACCCACAATCCATTGGCCACACTAAAATTCGCCAATATATTAGTTATCACAGGAACCTAATCATGAGAAGCTTTAGCGAAAATTAACATGTCATCTCCGAAAAATAGATGAGAGATGGCAGGGGCATCTTTAGAGTGTTTTCATGGAGACCACCAACCTTGTTGAACAAAAGCTATTATAGTTTGTGCCAACCATTCCATACAAAGAATAAACAAATAAGGTGACAACAGGTTGCCTTGTTTAACCCCACGGGACGGTTTGGAGGCCCTGGTAAGGATATTGTTCCACAGGAGCATAATTGAGGTAGCACGCATGCAACTCATTATAAGGCTAATCATATCTGCCAGGAGGCCAACATCCTCCATAGTCTCTTGAATAAAAGGCTAGCTAAGACGATCATGTGCTTTTTCCAAATCAACTTTTATGATCATCCATACTTTGTTACTTGATTTTTTTATTTAGTACTTAATATGACTCATATTTTATTTATAGGCTTTTTTAGCACCTCGGTTAAGAAGGAACATATTTGGATAAGTTGGAGCCAAGTTAAAGAACATTTAGCATAAACTTAAAGTTAAATATGTCTAACATGGATCCATCATTTGAAAAATAAAGACATACTTTCCACCCATGCCAGTCCCTAGTGCATTCCATCTCTTCAAGAATTAGACATATGAATAACACAAGCCTATATTAAGGAGAATATAAGCTCGACACAACTCTATATTAGATCTGCCATAGACTCATGTTGGGCGAGACAATTTAAAGTTTTTTTGGGTTTCATGAGAATAAAAAGGCAATTTTTGGAATTAGACAAGAAGATCTATAGAGAGTAGTCATAAGGAGTCGAACTAGAGTGTCTTGAGATAAGAAAGGAAAAAATTTAGAGACAAAGAATGGGTTTTCATTAAGATTTAGTCAAAGAAAATCAAGATTTAAAGAGTCTATGAAAATGAGTTCTTTCATTTTTTTGTTCTTTCTTGATTAGTATGTTTTTGTCTTAGCACGAACAAAATTAGGGAATATATAGAAGGGATGATTCCTACAACTATTATTTTGGATTGATTCTTTGATTTAATGAAAGAACTAAGTTTTACTATAAATAATTTGTGATTAATTCTTGTGTTTGAATTAGAATTAGCTAGCTTTTTAATTTAATTTTGGATTTCATGTATATGAATTGAGAAATCATATGTATATATAAAACATGATAAGAATAATAAAAATTTCATTGAATTTTAGAGATATTGCCATATAAATCTTCTGGGTAATAATCAAATATATCAGGAAAATTCATAAAAAATTAATAGATTCTTAAGAGTTTTGATTAGAAAGATATTTCAATAAATCAAGTTAAGAATATTGGTTCTATTTCTTGGGAAAGAATACGGTTATAATTTTGGAATTTCTATCAATATTTGAAACTAAGGTTAATCATTAAATTAAGATAAGTTCAAGTATATAAAGGTTTTAAAAGGGGCTATATATCTAGATTTTAGTTACTATTTGGTTGTTTCATTCTTGTACATTGCTTAAGTTTGTTATATTATATTACTAATTTTAGTTTTGTTAATCTTTTCTTTTAATTCAATTATTCATTTTATTATATTAGATAATATAAAGACAATTAGTTCTTTTACTTATAGTCCTTATGAGATCGACATTTGTATTCACTAAGCTATATCGTAAAAACAATATATGCACTTTCCTAGTTATCTCTAGCATAGTTTTAATCGAACACACACATTACACATGTTATTAGTAGGTATTAGCATATTAGAAACACTTTCTTTTTTATTAATCTAATCATTTTTCTTTTGTATTTATTTATTTTAGAATTTTCTTTCTTAGTCTTGTGTTTATTGGCTAAATTTCATGATTTCGATACACAATGTTAAAATAGTTAGAATAGTATATCATAGGGGATTACGCTAGAACATCACTTACGAGGATAAGCATAATTATAGACAATCTTCCCCCTTGTTAACCTCGAACCAAAACCATATTATGTGGGAAGTCAATGGCATAAAATAGTTTAACGCTAAGGCCAATAGAGAATATCTATAGCAAAAAAACATCATATTTAAATGGACGAAACTATTATACTCATGCCTTTATTCTTTAGGTAGGAATAGGTGGAAGACTAGCCACAAAGGACAACATTAAATTTGCTACTCCATATAAGGAATGTGAGCTATATTAGTGGTACACTCAATCTCTAGATCACGTTATGGTTAGTTGCTGCTACTCCCATAACATTTGGAAGAACATATTAGGCTTATTGAATATAAGAAAGCCAGCCACCACTTGGAAGGAATTAATTGAATTTGCTATAAGAATCATAATGGTAAACAAAGTAAACTACCAAGTATTTCAATTAAGCCCAGTTGCACTGGTTTACAACCTATGGAGAGAGGAATGCTAGACTATTTAGGAAGGAAGCTAAAAGCCAAGAGTAAGTTTTCCAGAAAATTATCCTTCAATTCAGATTGAACCGAATGGCAAGATGTTTGATCAACAAAATCTCCTAATTCATGAAAGAAAGATGGTTGCTAAATTAGAAGTCCACTTGAAGGAACTTATATTGTATATGATCAATAGATATACTTCTATCTTTTTATCCTAGCAATAGGAATTATACATAGCCTTTATATTAATTTATTATCCTTCAAAAAACAATCTAAGCACTATTAGACCAAGAGTGAAGGCCAATAATTTTGAGATTAAGACAACAAAATTTAAATGGTTTAACTACTTATGCAGTTTAATAGCTTACCTAATAAGGATACAAATGCACTTATCAGTTGAATTCCATTTGAGAAAGAAGAATACTAATATGAGTTTGTCAGTTCAACCAACATAATGAAGAAAAGATATAACCTAATCACGAATGTCAAGTGTCCAACAACATAGGATAGCTAAAACACTTTACAAGCTATTTGGTTGAGGATAATAGAAATTCTATTACCCTTCTATTCCTACCTATTATTTATTCCTTTGTTTGTTTTAATTTTTGATCCACGAAATAAAATTGCTAAAGATTACGTATTCCTTACATTAAGGAATATCCAAAGATAGCCACCCTTTTTACCTATTCGACACAACTGGGAATAACCTTAACACACCCTCTTTCTCTTGGACAACCCATACCCTCGTCTATTTTCATGCAGACCTCACTCACCTCACTCACGCAGTGTCTCCTATCTTCACGTAGCACCTCACTCACGCATCATGCTCTTCACGTGGGCAGGTGGGCGTCTCTTTATCTTCAAACCAAAGAGGTAGGTATTTGTTATGGCTTTTCATTTAGCTGGATATGGATTATTGGGTGTGTGTGTGTGTGTGTGTGTGTTTAGATTGAGGAGTATTTTTGTGTTGATGAGAGGTGTTCTTCGAGCTCTTTGCAGAGAGTTGGAGTGATGTGAGGGGATTGGCATTTTGGAAACCAAAAAATGGGTTTTGAGTGCCTCTTTCAGTTGGCAACACTGGGTTTTTTATTTTTTGATTTTGTTATTGGGTTTTGAAGGGTTTGGAATGTTGGCTTGTGAAGATGCGAATATGCGATAGCATTGGATTTTTTATTTTATTGTTGGGTTTTTGAATTGTGGATATACGATAGTATTGGAAAATGTGTGCTTGCTTGGCTAGAAGAAAATGCGTGCTTCCTTGGCTAGAAATGTATTTAGTAACATGATATTACATACTGTCATACTTGGTCATTTTCCATCATTGCTTTACCAAATGAGTAGTTGCATATATGTAAAATAGTGATGATAAGATTATAGGAGCAAGACAAATTTGGCATGTTGATAACTAATAAACCATTAATAAATTTTTTTGTTGATAAAATTATGTATGTTTGTAACTCTTAGCACCAATTGTAGTTTACTTAAATTGATATTTGACTTAATTGTTAGCTTTTTTTAATTCTATTAATCAGCTAGGTCTAATAATAATATATGTTCGAAAACTTATACTAAAAGCATGATTTAAAATGTTTAATTATTCTTCTTACAGGAAGACCTAATGCATAGTGACTCAAATCTCACAATCAAAATTGATTCGCACAACCTAAAAGACTTGATATTGTTATTTGGATGAGAATGGTTTGAATTAATTTGTCACAGATAGGCTTTTATTTCTTTGATCTAAGTGCCTACTAGCTTAGACAAGATGTGATCATTAAAGCATCAGAAAATATTTAAAAACGCGTTAGCTAATTGCCCATGATGAAGAATTTTGTACGGTAGACCAAGGACTTGTTGAATCCGATGCCAATAGTGCCTATAGAAAGATCCCAATTGATATAAGGATAAGGTCAACTGCAAAATGAAAATATATAATCAAATCTTGTGCTTGTGTGAATAAATGCTATCTTGGATCTAATAAACGGGTTTGTGGACCATAACATAATAGCAAAAAGGAGATTAGGAAAATTATTTTAAAGCATATAAAAACAACCCTGTGGGGACTTACCTTAAAAACTTGTTGCAGTATAACACTTAAAATCGGGGGCAATTATGCATAAATATATGGAATTGCCTTTCCAAAAGAAGCAAGAAGGTTGTAAGTAGTGAGGGCTTATTTAAGTAGTTCAGATTTTAAAGCTTTTGGACTACAAAAAATTGCATAACTGGGTCCTAGGAATGTTTAACATCCATATTTACAGATAACATTCAATGGTCTAATGTTAAGAAGGATTTGTGATATACAATAACAAAATGGGAAATTGAGTTTGGTTCTTTTAATTGGATGTTGCCTTAGGAATGGCCGCAATTTTAGGTTTAAAATAAACTAATATGGTAATGAAAACATAATGGGAAATTGAGTTTCTATAATCTATTTTTTTACTCTATATATATTATCTTCTTTTTTCTCTCTTACTCTACATTATGTCTTCAACTATTTTGATTTTCTTCATGGTTGTTCTCTTATACATTATACATTGTTTAAAAAATTTTATGTAAATAAATTAGATTTTTTTTGCATTCATGACTCGTTTCAGTTTAAGTTTACGTAGAAATACAGAAAGAACAAAAAGGATTGTGGCTGTCTTGACTGTATAGTTGCAGTTGTGTAATGTTGTTAGTTCACTATTCATTATGTTGGCATCGGAGGCTTCTTTATATAGTTATAGGCCAAGGGTTAGAAGTTATTTTCTAAATTTTTATGGAAATTGAGATTACGTGAGGCGAATTGTGCATAAGAATGATGAGTAATGTATTTCAATGGTTATGATGAATAGGCAAGCTTTTTTTAAACTATGTGAAATGCTAGAAAGTATAGGAGGATTAAAGTCAACAAAAAACATATTTATTGATTAGTAAGTAGCAATTTTCTTACATATTATTACTCATCATATCAAAAATCGAGTAATTAGGAAAAATTTTAGAAGGTCAGGTGAGACAATTAGTTAGTGTTTTCATAATGTGTTAAATGTAGTGATGCATTTGCAAGATCTTTTGTTTAGAAAAGCCCATACTAACAAACTCTTCGGACAATCAGTGGATGTGGTTTAAGGTAGATAATTACCCTATTACTTTTATAAGAAAATTTTAGGAATGTCATTAAGTTTCCCTATTATTTTTTATTTCATTTGAATTGTAGAATTACTTAGGTACTCTAGATGGGACATATATCAGGGTTAATGAGCCAATTAAAGAAAAGCCTAGATTTCGAACTTGTAAGGGCGACATTGTAACAAATATGTTAGGTGTATGCACACCTGACATGCAATTTGTCTATGTTCTTCCTGGTTGAGAAGGGTCAGTAGCTGATGGTCTAGTTCTTTGTGATGCTATTACTAGGAGACATGGACTAAAAGTGCCTCATGGTAAGCTTTCCTATATGAGATAGGAAGGTTGTTTGAAATTTTGTATATTAGATAATGTAAATTGAATAACTTATGTAGTGTTTTTTATATAGGTTACTATTACCTAGTCGACACAGGTTATACAAATTGTGAGGGCTTCCTTGCACCATTTAGGGGTCAAAGGTACTATTTGAATGAATGGTGTCAAGGTTACCAACCAAGAACTCCAGAGGAATTCTTTAATATGAAACACGCGACGACACGTAATGTAATTGAGAGGTGTTTGGGTTACTAAAAATGAGATGGACTATTCTTAGGAGTCCTTCATTTTACCCAATAAAGACGCACAATCGAATTATTATAGCTTGTTGTTTGTTGCATAATTTTATTAGGCAGGAGATGAGTTTTGATCCCACGGAGAGTGATTTAAGGGATTATTTTCACACTAATCCAGTTGTTGAGGAGGAACGTGTAACTGCTATAGACCCAACAAATGCTTGGACAAATTGGAGACTTGAATTGGCATGTGAAATGTTCAACAAACGACGACCATCTAGGGAAAATGAGAATTGACATTTTTTAGCTTTTCTACTATGTTTTCAGTGTTTGGAGGTTTGATATAATTGTTTAAGTCGTACTCTTTGTTATTTATATTGTACATTGTTAATGTAGACTATATTGTTCTCTAAAGATGTTGATGTTCATTATTGTTTTGTAATGAAAATGAAATTGTGGTCCCACCAAAATTAGACAATTATATAATTTTGTACCCCTTTTTTGTCCGGTTGTTCGGCTATTTTATATTAGATATTTCTTATTTTACTTTTAAGTTGATCTATGTCTGTGTGACAACTTTTTGATATCAATACTATTTATGAGTTAGTAATATTTACAAATTAATTCAATTAATTCGAATTTCGTACAATGTTTTAAAAATAGAAATCGGCACTATTATTATACATAAATAGATGGTTGGAAGTTGGGGTTAGTCAGGATCAACAGGTTTTTGTTGTTGTTGTTGTCAATTCATTTGAATGATAGTAACAGATGATGAAGAGGGTTTAGTATGAGTTGTTTTAGAATCAGCAATGGTGTTACTTTCAGGGGCAGGGACATAGAGTTATTTATGAGAGAGAATCAAAACAAAGAGGAGTAAATTTGTTTTTGGACAGTGACCTCCTTATAATCCTTGTCTGGGTTGGACTTTGTGGCATTGACGTGGTGCTTGAATTATACGGTCTTTATGTTCATAATTTAACAAGGCATCTTAACGTCTTACACATAAGGTACTTTCTAAATAGAGCAAATCACATTTGACCAATTTAGTCTGGTCAGATAAGAAACTCTAATATAGGTGTTATCTTTTTAGGAATCCCATGAACTCAGGAGGCACTTACACATTTATCATGCGTTGCTCCTCTTTCAAGTTTTGAAGTGAAACCACTTTTTGAATATCCAAGCAAGTTTGTTATGTTTTCCTTCATTATAAAGAAAAATGTAAACATTGATGATGGTATAATGGTGGTCGTGCAACCACCATTGATTAAGCTAACTAACACGAATTTGTCCATTAGATGGAGTTAAATAATCTTAAGTTTTCCACTGTGTAGTTTTAGGTACACCCATTATTATATATAATTACTGTTAGACCTCGTTTCCAGAGTCTAACTCATTGCTCTGATACCACAACTGTTGGACCCCGTTTTCGGAGCCCAACGTTCAGAGTCATGAAACGTGAGGGCAGCACTCTAAATGGTTCTTATAAAATCCCAACATTCATAATTGAGCACTTGATAAACGTCAATCCATTCTTATGTTCGATCTTCAATTGTCACCCTAAACACATCGCTCAATTTATCTCTTACTTCCATAACCAACTGAGTACATTTCAAGTTCCATTCAAGCCTAAGTGTACCATAATAAACAATGATAAGCCCACAACTTATAAAATGTACATGATTTGGGACAAAAAGCATAACTTTCACTATGGATGTCATATTAAGACCATTTAAGTACAGTTTTGAAGAGAACTTCGATTTCTACAACTTCCATGAAGACCCCAAAGAGAGATTTTGCCATCTAGAGGGTCAAAATTTTTTACATTTTTAGAACTGTCCCGAGAAGGTCCGCCTAACGGACATATGTCCCTTTAAACAAACATGAACTAAGCTGGGACACAAACAAAACCGAGAAGGTCCGTTTAGCGAACATATGTCCCTCTAAAGGGACATGCACTAAGCAGAAACACTGAAACAACCGAAAAGGTCTGCCCAACGGACATCAAGTCCGTCTAACAGACAATTATAGGTTAAATTTCATATTTCCAACTCTTACAAGCTATCATGACCCATCTTATGCATATCTATCATTCCTAACTCATTTTCCTCATCATTTTCTCTTCCATTTCAATTCAACATCATTTACAATCAATTCATACAAGATCATTGATCATAACCAACAAAACATCTTTCATACTTAAACACATTCATCCTCAATTGTTGATCATGTGAATGCATTCTTCAAGAATTCAACACATATTCAACTCCTTTTATCAGTTTATTTCATCTCTAACTCATCACATTAATTCTTCCCCTTAAGACATCCTAATACTCATTTTCTATTAAATCAAGTTAAGAAAATGTCTATAAAATGTCCAACACTTTCCCTGTTCAGTATCACTGACTTGTAAAGAGCATAACTCTTAACTCCGTTATCGAAAAATTACATAGTTTATATCGTTGGAAAGCTAAGAGGATAAACTACAACTTTCAAGAAGACAATATTGTCCAAATCAGGCTAGATTAATACAGTTTTTCCCCTAAAGTTATAACACAAACTTTTACCCTTATGAATGCTTAAAAATGCAATCTACAAACTTTGAGAATCATGAGCAAAAACACAATCATATTTCATTATCATCAAAGGAAAAGAGTTTTACAATGCTTTAATGGGCATTTCAAGACCCAAAATGCATCATTGGTTTCATAATCCAAAAATATAAAATAAACATGGACAAGTAATACTTGAAACCCGGTTAAAACCTTGAGTTTTCATAAACTAACTTAAAATACAAAATAAATTTATCAATCTTGGAGTGATGCCTTGAATCTCTCTTACTCGATCTCTTTCTCTTCACCTGGAGATTGGGAGGAATGGAGGTGAGCTAAAAAGCTCGTGGGTAACAAGTTAATAATGGAGAAACGAGCAAAATCATTGAAATTATTCATTTTCGCAGTAAAACTTTTTGTAGCCATAAAACATGTATTTCCCAAATTCTCAACCTTGTCAAACACATCATAAACAACATAAGACATGTATTCAGCAAACTTGTCAACAATTCATAAACACATAAGTAATCATAATGGTTTGCGTAGTCCATATACATGAGGGAGTTCTTGCGAATCTCCGATAAACTTAAGGGAGTTCTTACGAATATCCGAAAAAATGAGGGAGTCCGTGAAGGAGCTCCATGCCACTAGCGGGCAGGTGAGAGAAGCCTTTAACATGGTCAACGTTCATGTGACATTCTTGAATGGACCACGACAAACCCACACAAACATTAATTTCATATCTTGTAAACATCTTGCTCAAAAAGGCACATTTCGAAAACATGATTTCCATAAACATGATATTTTTCAAATACAATTTTCATCATCATTTCATAAATCATCATCAAGATTCATGTACCAACATATAACAAA
>JAOQMS010000008.1:36332769-36344232 GCA_027563885.1 Erythroxylum longipes | reverse complement strand
CCAAAGCTTATTATAAATAGGCTTAAGCTCTATGGAGCTAGCACTTCTTGCTTAACCCTCTCTGTAAGAGTTACAGAGTTCTCTCAACTCGTTCTATAGATACCATCGAAGGCCGGATATTTGTGCAACTACGATGGTTGAGACGGATCGATTTCAGGAACAGTTCGAGAAATACGATAAAATAAAGATAAAGTTTCGAAATAAGGTACAAATTAAGTTTCCTCTTTATTATGATTTGTTTTAATCATTTTATAGAATTAAAGTGATCTTGGTTTTCGGGAAATCAAAGATTACGACAAAGTTTTATAATTATTCCGCTACAGTCAGAATCGGATTCCGACCCTGTTTCCTAATAGATCAAACCCACTTAACGTATAATAGAAAAACTCTTATTCTTTATCTATACAAAAGTTGAGTATGAACAAACGTTAATTATTAGACGCTGTAAATAAGAAGCAAACAGAAACGTTAACTGACATCATGTACAACTTGTCGAGGAGGCTACCAAACCCAGGCCACTTGCATGATTATATAAACAAAAAATTATAGATTTTTTTTAATGTTTGATGCCATAATTTTTAATTAATTGGTTCATAAAGAAGACATTTGAATTAACTAATCAAATTTTCAAGGGTTTGAAAATGCATTGATTAATCCCACAACTCTCTAATATAAAATAAGAATACATGATATAATTAAGGAGACAACTCCTTAATATTTTACTAATCTAAGTTTGTAAGATCCCACAATTCTTTAATATAAAATAAGAATACATGATATAAGCATACAACTCCTTAATATATAATACAAATCATGTGGGTAAGACATTATCTCTTAATCGTTTTAAATAAAAAGGCTTATTGGTCTAATTTATATATCTTATCCAACGAATCTAAGTTTGTAAGAGCATAATTATTTAGATATATTAGACCTAAAACCCCCTTAACATATAATAGAAAACTCTTAGTCTTTATGTATTCAAAAGTTGAGTATGAACAAACGATAATTAAATGCTGTAAATAAGAAACAAACAGAAAAGTTAACTGACATCATGTACAACTTGTCGAGGAGGCTACCAAATCCGGGCCATTTGCATGATTATATAAACCAACTGGTTGAAACGTGTTATTCCCTTTTATTTAGTGTTATTCAACGAATATGGGCTGCTTAAATCGTCGCATCCCTGTATTTAAACTTCATCTGTACCTAATATGTAATTATTGATTGTATGCATATGAAACGTAAACGACATGATTTGGTTGCAGTTCTTGCATCAACCCAAATGAGAATCTTCCCAAGTAATTTCCTTTAACACCTCCCATATATATATATAACTTGATCATTGGGACTTTCATACCAAAAGTGTTATTCTTTCCGATTTTCAATAGACAATAAGAGATATTATTAAATATGACTCTTAACTAGCATATCTCTATATAAGTGCATGCAATAGTCCAAGGCAAGGTTAATTAGTTTTCAGATTGTAATAAACATTTCCTCTGTTATATGATCATAGTTTTGTAGTAGTTATCGAGCAAATTTAATTCAAAGATTATTTTACTAATTGTCCACAACTTTCATTCTATAAGTTAAAATTCATTATTGGGAGGTTTTTTTTTAAATATAATTGAAAAGTTTTCAATCACAAATTATTATTATGTTGCGACTCCTAACTATTTTAAAAATACTTTATCTTGACAATTAATTTTGTATGTGTTAGTGAACATTTCTTTTAGTTATAGATCTTATTGTTATTTCTAATTTGATCCTTCAAATTTTCATTTTATAAGTACATTTAAATTTTACTTTTTATTAAACTTGTATTCAATAATTATAAATAAATACTTGCTTCTTCTTCAGTAATAAAACCCACTCCCAAACCCGTTTCACCCTTCACGCATGCCCACTGCCGCCCTCCTAGTCAGCCACGAATACCCACGCGCCATCACCCTACGAGTCTTATATTTATATGATAACATACAATTACTAATTACTATTTGTATATAAAAGGTATTTAACATATAATTAATTATTTAAATATAAGATTTAATATACAACTAAATTGTTGAATATACATAATTAAGTTAAGAAAATTAAATGTTTGTATTTTTATATTATTCATTGTTATCATTAGGAAATAGTATTACAAATACTAATCATATCTTATAGGTAGCACATTCATCATCTTATCTTATGGACAGCTAAAAACATAGTAGAAAATAGTATGCGAATTTATACAAGAATACTCATTACTCAATATAGTGTGAAATTATAAGTGTTTAAATCATTTTTGTAATGTGTGTTATCATAAAGAAAAGTCTTTTTTACAAAGTGTGTTATTATAAAGAAACATGTAAGATAGAGTAAAGTTAGAATTTGTATATGCTTATAATTGAATATTGAATTTTATAGTTATATAATGATATCATATACAAAAATTGTATTGTTAAATATGAAATTTTGAATTTAATTTAACACATCTTTATTCTTTTATTTTAGATAAATGGAGGAGAGTTCAAGTACTCCTAATAATTTAATAATTTTAGGAAAATTTAATGATCCAATTTGGGCTCATACTAGATTGGTTCTTAGAATGAAAAATCATATCATCTGTGTGAATTACAGCAAGCATTTGAAAGGTGGGAGAATTACCAGATTAAAGAAACATTTAACTGGGATCAAAGGTGAAGTAGACCTGTGTAAAAAAGTGAATCATAACGTGAAATATAAAATGAAGACTTTACTTCAAGGGTACGAAATTGGTTGTGGAAGTTCTTTTTTTAGTGGTGAAGATGATTGTGGGGATGTTAAAGGTGGTGGTATTCCTACCTAAAAAAAAGGGAATGTTACACCTGATGTGAGGAAAAGAATAAAACATGTGTCTAACTTTTTTACCACAAAAATGTTTAGAGCTTAGTCTTCAATCTGTAGTGCCCTACAATCTAAAGAAGTGACCCATTATTTGGACATGACAATGGCTAGATGATGGTATAATTCAAGTGTATCACACAATGTCCATCAGTCTTAATATTACTAGCTTATGGTGGATGTTATTGCCTCTTATGATCCAAGATATATGGCTCCTTCAATTGTGACTATAAAGATAAATTTTTGATCAACTTTGTTTATGAGATAAAGAGTTATTTGGATGAAAGAAGAATGACTTGGGCAACTTATGGATGTTTAATTATGTGTGATGGTTGGAAAAATAAAAGACATAAACCTATTACCAAAATTTTAGTTTATTTTGCTAAGGGGACAAAGTTTTTGAAGTCTATTGATATATTTGACCTTGTTAGAAATGTTGATATTATATTTCATATATTTGATAAATTTGTGAATAAAGTTGGACTAAAAAATATTGTTCAGTCCATTACTGACAATGATTCTACTTACAAAGCAGCTGAGAAAAGATTGCAAAGTAGGTATCATTCTTTTTATTGGACTCCTTGTGTTGCACATTATTTGACATGATGTTGAAAATAAGAGAGATGTTAGACATTTTTCTATCATTGATGAGACTATGTAGTAAGCAAAGAAAGTGACCAAGTTTATCTATAATAGTGCATAGATCCTTAATTTGATGAAGAAGGATTTCACCAATGGTGGGAATTTATGTCATCCTACTATAACAAGGTTTGTGACTGATTTCTTATCACTTTAGAGTTTTGTTCTAATGAAGGAGTTGGAGCAAATGTTCTCAAGTGATAAGTAGGTCCCATTATAGTGTGTCATGTCTAATTTTATAATTGAGGTTTCTAGAATTATACTTAAAATTCATGAATTTTAGTCTCAGGATCAATTTGTAATCCTAGTTTGTGAGCCTTTAGTGAGAGAACTTCATTTAGCTAATATTGATGAGAAGGCAACAATAAATTATTTTTATAATGTTATAGAGAGGATGAAGGAAGCAATCAAGAAAATATGAAAAAATGGGCCTTCTTTGTACACATCTTATCTTACAGCCATCAATTAGAGATGAGAAAGACAACTTTATTCTCTGTTGTTTATATCTAAGCCATTTTTGAATCCTAGTATCTATTTTATTTCAAATTTTACAAAGAAAGCCAAAGTTAATAGGAGAATGCTATTAATTATTACAAAAATTGTTGCCCATATGATGATGCAAGATATCCTAACCTTACAAATAAGGGTTTATAAGGATGCTTCTGGTAATTTTGGGATGCCCATTACTATCGTCAAAGAGATAAGCTTAATCTAGGTATATACATATATTTTCACATTTGCTAATTGTTGAAAATTAATCATCATTTTATTTTATTTATAATAGTACTTGTTGTTTTACAATGGCTTGGTGGGACCAATTTAGGAGTGGTGTTCTAGAATTGCATAGATTTGAAATTCAAATTCTGAGTTAATGCATGAATATAACAAGGTGTGAAAGGAATTGAAGCATATTTGAATTCATCCATTCTAACAAAAGGAATAGATTGAAACATAAAAGATTGAATAAATTAGTCTTTATTCGACACAACTTAAAGCTTCAGATAGATATGTTATTTTTTTATCATTAAGCTAGATATAATTTCTTGCAATTTCTTAATAATTTAATTTTATTTGCTTACTAGGACTTTTAATAGAACAAGGAGTTCTGTAGATCCAATTTACCTTAAAATATCGATCTTTTGGCAGATTGAGTTTCTGAGGAACCAAATTTGATAAATAAAAGTAACTTGGAAGATAATCTTATATGAGAAAGTATTGACATGTCATTTGGTGCAATAAATTTGAACGATGGTGATAATGAGGCTCCTCTTAATGATGAAGATTTTCTACCAAATGAAAATTGAGGTCAATGTAAGTTAAGTAGATATTTGATTAAATGAATTTCCAGGTTTTTATTTCTCCTTTTTTTCTAATTTCACTTATATTTGATGTATCTGTTAAATTATATATTTGCAATATAAATATAACTTTAAATGTTTTTGTTGTAGGTTTCACTTCTAGTTGGTTGTTTCCTTGGCACGAGCTCTTGTTGTAAATTGTAATACTTAGAGTGTTATGAATATTTATTATTCTTTTTATTTGATATTTTGATGTAATATTATTTATTATATGATGAAATTATAATATTTTAAGTATTTGGTATTGTCTTTAATGTTATATTTGTATGATCTTTTTCATATTGATTATGGTTATTATTTATATATTAAATATGTGAAAAGTAATTTTAATAAAAACTAATAGATTGTTCTTGTTTCAAATTTCTATTATTATGATTTTTAGAGACATAGTTGATATAGAATTATAAATACAATATATTGAGAGACTGCTTTGTAATTTTTTAAAAATTCAATAACTATTTTATAAATTTGAAAATTTACCTGAAATGTTACCTAGTATCAACCGGTACTGATACAATATCGTAACAGAATGAAACCCAGTGCTGGTATTGGTATGATATTTATAACATTACTTGTTATACTATTTTAATTAAGTGGCAATCTTGTTAAAGTTAGTCTTTGTTACCTATATTTGTCCCGATTTGGTACTATTAGAATCTTCCCAAATTTCTCACGTAATCTCTTTAAATATATATATATATTATATAGTTCTAGTTTTTGGTCGTTTGTGACTAGATCGTTAGGGCTAATCTAACTCGGATCAGGTAGAATTTACAGACAGAAAGTCAAATAAGATGAGTTATTATTTATTGTGACTCATACTTTTTATACATGTGCAGTAATTTATCATACACTAAGAGTTTAATATATTTTGCTGTTCTTATTGTCATTTCCAACTTGATTCTTCAATTTTTCCTTTTTGTTTGTACCTCCTTATTTTATATTTATTAAACTCAATCATGTCATGTTATTTTTTAAAAGTTATTAATTTGAAATTAATTTTTTCGTTTTTCATTTCTAGTTTTCCATTTTCACGCAACCTTATAGAAATTTTTATGGTGAATAATCACAGAGACAAGATTTTTACATGTTTATCTTTATTAATTGAGGTGTAAAAAAACTTAAGGTCCGTCTATACTAATCAGTCACTACAACATAATAGACTAGTAGCTATATTTTTTTTGGCGATGAATTGAAAATCGTCGCAAAATGTAGACTTTTGGCGACGATATTTCATTTCATCACCAAAAGTCTTAAATTTAGTGATTGGAAAAGTGGATTATTTGGTGACGATTTACTCATATCGTCGCCAAAGATCAACCCTTTGGTGACTACAACATAAAACATCGGTAACTATTTGAACTTTTTGTGGTGAAATTTATAATTCGTCTCCAAATGTGGACTTTTGATGACTAAACCTTTAAATCATCACAAAAGGTGTAGATTAAAGAATTATGTATTAATAATGTTAATTTTTTAATTTTTAATGGCAAGTGTGCTTAATAATCCTAAGGTTAATTATAATTGACATTTATATATGATTTTTCATGTTTTCGACTTATGTTTTCTTTTTAAATTTGTTTAAATATATAGTTAATTCATAAAAACTTTATAAATTTCCTTTTTTGATATCAAAAGATAAATATACCTAAAATTTAACATATTAACAAGATTAAAATTTAATAAATTTAAGTTGACTATTATTCTTAATGATTAATATTTATTAACAATAAAATAATAATGCATAAAAAATTTGAAAATTGTAAACAATATAATATAATGATGTAGCTAAGTAGTAAAAGATTGTAATTAGAAAGTTAACAATTCATACAGACCTAGAACAACAACAATAATAACATCACCCAATATTGAATCCTACTAATACGTGGAAATTGGGGAGGCCCAATAGTATGTAGCCTTACCCCTGACTAGTATAAAGGCTATTTCTAGAATTCTTACCGACATAACAATAAAAGTAAAGTTTCATGCTTATTCCATCGAAAATGAAATGAAGCAATTTTCTTTTGGATCTAAGTGACATGAGATTTAGTCAAGGTAAATGAGTTCACTATGTCTAGGTTCCTAAGAAGTGTCCTTCCATGTTCAAAGTCATCAATTGAAAAAATCGAAGATCTTCCCTCACGTGCTGGGTTATTAACACCTTCTTCCAACAACTTCTTGGCTATAGCTAAACTTGTAGAGGATACAGTGAACAAATCCCCAGATGCAATATGGATCACTAAATTAGGTGAACTGCTAGTGTGATGCGTTTAACCTAAGACACAATTAGTATGGAACTTAAATAACTAGTTAATTGAAACTGTATTACGAAGCCAAACTCGAACACATTCATACCTGATTAAGTAGACATAATAATTGGAATCGACGATTGATTAAAAACAACTGATTGCCCTAATCCTACACCAGCCCTCAGGATATTGTCACTGTTTCCATTTTTATCTATATTCTCTTGAAGATTAGAGTAAGCTTTACACAAGACATAGTGTATACAGTCAAATAAGATGCAAATAAGATACAAGTAATTAAGGAAGAGAGATAATTCAATTTATACTAAAAACCTTGAAGAAGAAGATTGGTCATCGAAGGCAAGCGGTGATTAGTGTATGATGACAAAATATCTACATCAACTTTTTCTGTACTAGATAGAATTTTCCCACATTCCTCCCATCGGAGCTCATTTTTGCCATCAGAAACCAGTCGCCACATCAGCATTCCTCAATGAATTGATTTTAATAGTTTAATTTTGAAAATTCACTATATCATAAAATTACTACGTTAAATAAAATTCATTTGGTAATCAAATCCCACAAATGAATTCTACTTATGCATAGGACACTTTTTACATTCCATGTCAATGTGATCAATTATGCTAGTTTGTCGATGATAAGTCAAAGTACTATATTTTAGTAGTGGTAGAGATTTGGTATAAACGGAATCATAAGGTAAATGTTTTAAATAAACATTTGTTGCCAATTTATGCCTTGAATCTTTAACAAACTTTCCATCAAATAGTTAGGAGGGTTTCATCAAACAACAAGCAGAGATTGGGAAAAAAAAGTCTACCCATCATCATCCAATACGTAAACACAATTCATCATCTTCCAAACATAAATAAAAAAGGAAACATATACATCAATTATAAAACATAAAGCCCACATTAACTTTGGGATGTAGCAAAAAAATATAGAACAGTAAGGAGGGTTTTTGGTAACAGAAAAGAAGAACAATAAGTACCAACATAGCATACGAAGCTTTGTTGAAAGTGAGGACCACAAGACGAGAGATGATCATAAAAGATAACGCTTCTTCAACCAATTATGAAGAGAATATACGACGAATGACACAAAAATGAAAACAGCTTCATTTTCATGTTAATAACCTAGTACGAAAAAACATCGTTTATTGTTAAGGTAAACGACATCATTTTCAATTAAGTGGGAAGAAACAAACCATTTAGTGAGGATTCAAAAACCCGTCACCAAATGCTTTGCCATTACCATTTGGGTTCACCTTTGGCTAACATAATTGTATGTAATATACTAATTATATGTTAAGGTACAAAGTTTTTATATAATAAATACATAATTATTATTAAATAGAGTAATATACATTGCATAAGTAAGATATGAGAAAATTTATAAATTATGTAATAATTCATACATCATTAAAATAGTCATAATTATTATCTATGCATTTGTATAGCATTATATTAATTACCATATATGATGATGACGATGATGATGATGATGATGATGATGATCATAATAATAATAATAACAACAACAACAACAACAACAACAATAACAACAACAACAACAACAATTTAATTAAAAAAAACATATGGGACTTTTGGCTACCTTTTCATTATATTGTTGACGAATCACAATTTTAATATTAATAAGATCGAAATATCATAAATTTAAGTTAATTACTTTTCTAAATCATTAATATTTATTAACAATAATACAATGATTGTATAAGTGTACAAATAAATTTAGTGAAAAAATGTCATTTATATTTTTATTAATTTCTTTAATATATGTTATTTCATGATTTAATATGGTATCATAAATTTGTATTTATTATATATAATTTCTATAGTGATTTATGTTTATGCTATATTTAAATATTTAGCAAAATTTAAAAGCCTATAAAAAATGTTTAGTATTGGCTACAATCTCTAAATTGGAAGCCAAATATAAAGCTACCAATTTAATTTTATTAACAATGATTGTAACTATAAAACTAAATTCATTTAAGAAAAATGTAATTTAAGATATTTATAAAACAAAACAACATTTTATATATGAATGCATATTAAATTTATTTATACTTTTTGTTTTAAAATTTTAATATATATGATATGAAAATTTGTTGTGGTCTAACAAAAATTTATTTATTTTCTATAAAATGTTTACAATTGTATAGAAATGTTAAATTTTTAAAAAATAACAAAACTGTAAAAATTTAAAAATTTCTATGATTGACGACAATTATGCAAAATCATCACCTATTGTCAAACATTTGGTGATGAATTCCAGAATTCAACGCTAAATGGTATAGACTTTAAAAATTTAAAGGAAAATGATGTCTTTTCAATGACAAATGACGACATTCTCGTAATGTTATTTGCCCCCCTTCTCTATACATTTGGTTACATTCTTTAAAAGCATCGCCAAATGTTGTGTCGATTAAAATAAAAATATGGAAACAACGTCATTTATTTAACGACAAATGATGTCATATGAGAGTATGTCTTTTAAGCCAGACCAGACCCCCTCCCCCACTATTTCCCTCTCTTCTGCGTGCATCTCTGCTTCGTTTTCTCCTAACTTTGAAGCCTTCTATTTTTTGGGTTTTGGGTGGTTTTTTTCTCCCATCGTCGTCATCATAATCTTCTGTGGAGGTAAGTAGTTGGTCCTTCTTATTTGGAGTGTTTTGTGCTTCCTTTCATGTGCTTTGGAGGTGATATGTTCAGTTTTGAAGAACAAATTATGTATGCATTCGTATTTTTGGGTTGTCTGTGAGTGGATTTACCGTGAAATTGACCTAATGTTAGTTATAGAACACTATAAGAAAATTACAAATTAGCAATGAAAATTTATCGATGGAACCAATACGTAGTAAATTACAGACAGAAAATTAGTTTCTATTAGTAACATTGTCGAAAAAAACTACATTTTGCGACAGAAAAAATATCATCTGTAAAGTTAGATTGAAATTATCCTAGCAATTTTTCTATCGGAGTATACAAACGGAAGAGTGATGCCAGTTAGTAAAATAAGCAAGGATGCTTAGCGGTATAAATAAACTTCGGAGTGTACTGACAGAAATGAACTATGTCTGTAAATTATTGACAAAATAACTATTCCATCAGTAAACTTGAAAGTTAAACATTGTCGCTAGCTTTGGCTTCAACATTTTTAATAAAACGTAAACGATATTATTTGGTTTAACACCAAACGACGTCATTTTCATATATAGTTAAACCTACCGAAGCCTACCCCCTCGTCTTTCAGTCTTTAGGTTTCCCCTCTATCTTATCTTTGTTTTCTCCTTTGTCGCCATCGCTGTCATCGTCCGTGGTTCTCTGTCATCCGTCGTCCATTGTGCTGCTTCGATTTCCTCACTGTCTTCCCTTCTCTGCGTCCATCTTCTTCCGTCGTGTGCCATCGTCTTCTTCTTCATTTAATGATCGATTGAGGGAAGTGGTCCATCTAGTTTTACATATAATGGTAACATTGTTATATTTAAGTTTTATTTTTTACTGGGTTTTGTTTACTACTTTGATTGTATGGGTTTAATCATTGGTTGTATGTTTTGTTTAATTTGATTGTATAGGTTTAATCGTAGGTTGTGTTTTCGTTTAATCATCAGTTGTGTGTTTTCTATTCTGTGTTTTGCCTTATTATACAGTTGTGTACTACGTCCATCTTCTTTCGTTGCGTGTTTTTTACTGCTTTAATTATATGGGCATTATGCTTTATTGCCCATTGATTTTTGTACTACATTATGCCCATTGATATTTTTGTAATGCATTATGTTATATTACTATACTTGTGATAAGTCAAATTATTTATATATGATTTTGGGATGAATTGGAACTAATTTGACTTATCTTCATGTGAATTAGCACTTTATTTGGTTAATTCTCACACATTTCAACTATATTGTTTGATAGATACAATTGGAGAGATTTTGGGGAAAAAGACATAACTTTCATTGTAGATTTCGGATTAGAGTCGTTCAAGTATGCTTTCAAAGAGGACTCCGAGCTCTACAATGTTCATGAAGACCCCGAGGAGATATTTCGCTTTTTGAAGGGTCAAAAGTGCACATTTGAAGATGCTCAGTGTATGTCCTCCGAACGGACATCATGTCCCTCCAAACGGACATGAGCGGAGAAAGAAGGCTAATAGACCCGTGAATGTCCGCTTAATGGACATCATGTCTGCTTAATAGATATTCATTGTCCAAACTGCTCCAAAGACCCGAGACAAAAAATTAAAGTGTGCAAAAATAAATAATTTAAGAAAAATAATTAATACACAATTTATTAAAGAATATCAATTTAAAA
>JAOQMS010000008.1:36311830-36332669 GCA_027563885.1 Erythroxylum longipes | reverse complement strand
TTTATGTTAATAAGTGATAATTATTAAGCATTAATATTAAAGCATAAATTTCACATACATTTAGTTCTCTACATCTGATGTTAATGAAGGTCACACCGTCATGCTTTTTAGTGTGAGTGTGCAAAAGAGCTGATAGGGTGTAGGCTTCCTATCTATTTTTCCTGCATCAGAATAAAATGTTATAAGTGAACTATAATTTAAAAAAATTTTAACAGAATTTTCTCTATGTTTATGATGTTTACCCCTTGTTGAACAAAGAAAGTAACTCAACAACACAGCCATGTATGACACCATTTATAACATTATCATTCTCCACAATATACATATTTTCATTCCAAAATTCGCAAATCAAATTAAATTGAAATACATCAAAGTAAAAAAATCAGAATATAAGGGTAAAGTATAGATAATTTCAAGTCTCTCTGCATGCTCGTGGTGGGTAATAGATCCTCCAGTGTGCACGAGAAGACTCTCTCCCCCCGATCCTCCACGTCTGTTGGTAGAATTATGCTCTGAAATGAACATTGCCTTGGGTGATGTCTAATACTATTGCCAACGACTCTATATTTCTTCAAAAATATAAGCAATTCATACGCCAGTCTTGTGTATCACACCAACAAAGTCTCTATAACATGTACGAACTAGTCTCTCCCATAATTTATAAATAATCGCATCAAATTCAAAAACCTAAAAAAAATTCTTTTTGAAAAAAGGGAAAACATACGATAAGTACTTATAATCTACAATAGTTATCTAATTTATGTATAAAAATTAATTACAAAACTATATTTTTTACCTCGAACTCCTGATAATAAAAATCATTTATTGTCTAAGAGATATTCTTCCATATATAACCTTCAACATCAATCTTCTCCTTGAATTTATATGTCATGTTTCTTAAGCACGGTCCAAACGAAATAAACCTAATATAAAAACAAATTTATATCGTTTTTAAATTTAGACCTATAACCTAATTATAAACATATGGTGACCTTGGTTGCATCATATCCTATTTTCTCTTTGTTAGCATATTTTAACTTGAAATTCATATTTTCTTGAATTTTCCAGAAATATAACAATTTCAATTCAATATATAACAATATATTATTGATTTAATAATTTATTTATTTAATATAATATTCTATTATAATTACAAATTAATCACTATCAGCACTTACAAATAATGAATATGTTGAAATTTTATCTAGAGAGGATGAGGAGGGCGAGAGATCTGAAGAGGAGCCCGATTTTGATTCATCTTCTTTTTCTAAAGAATTAGAATCAAACTTAGGCTGCTTTCTAGATCTCTCATCCTCCTCGTCCTCTCCAGATGAAATTTCAACATATTTATTATTTGGATCGTTCAAAGGTTCATTCTTGTCATATGTAACAGATGCATTTATTTCATAAACATCTTTCTGAAACATTTCACTTTCAATTCTCTGTGATTCAAAAACACTTTTAGGTTTAACTTTCCAAACTGCCAACCAATCGGACTTATCTCATTGTAAGCTTGGAAAAGGGACATAATACATCTGGATTGCTTGCATCACCAATACGAAAGGTTCAGGGGACGGTTGGTTCACATAGGAGAATGGTAATAGAATTAGGAATAAATCTAGTGAGGAATGAGAATAGATATAATCATTATAATTATAATGGATGGTTAAGAGGAATGAATGATTAATATTACCATTGATAGTGCTTAGTTTGTTAAAAATACTGAGAAATAAAATTTTGTTATATTTTAATTAATTAATAAATTATATTTTAATTAATTACGTTGTAATTAACTAATTAATTATATTTTAATTAATTAAAATTTATTTATATTTTAATTAATTATAGTTTAATTATATTTAATTAAAAAATTAAAAAATATTAGTGTTTGCGGCAGTCAAAACCATTCCTGCCACACATGGAGGGCATGGACTATTAGCTAAAACTGGGGTATGAAAAACTATTCAATCAACCATAATAAATAACCAACCATTACCATTCATTCCTTTCCCATTGATTTATTCCCATCCCTGTTAACCAAGCACCCCCTCAAATGTTTAGATCTTCTTTGCTGGTTGATTTCAACTAGATTGTATCGACTATCACTTTTGTACCAACATTAGGAGTTGGATCAAACGAGTCACACTTAAATATCACACTCCGCTTCATTAGCAATGTAAGGTACTCAATTTCAAGTATCTCAATAATTTTACCATAGTAATCTATCAACTCTCCTTGTATGTAAACTCCACTATTTACTGTTGCCATGTTATGACCATAATATTCTGTATGATATTTGTATCCATTAACGAAATACACTGGATACGATTTAACAGTTCACAAATGTCCTTTTGCAAGATCTTGTTCTTTATTAGATTTGCTAAGGCCTACACAAAAGAAATTATCATATTAAATAGTATAATTTTGAATACTTTAATCTTATAATTCATTCATTTCAATAATTGTAAGTGAAAACTTACATATTTCTCAAACCATCGAGGAAAGTGTATTCCAACTTCTTTATTGATATCATCCTGTATTTTCTCAGGCATTAGTTCGCATAACCATTCCTCGTATATTTTAAAAACATTATTATGTATTTCAATTGTGAATAACACTAAATTTCAAAACTTAACTAATCAATTTCAAAATCAACTTTAACTTACTGCACGAAAGGTTGAACCTCTTAACAGTTCAATAAAATGTAACCATAAGTAGCCTTTATTTCTTCCTCTATTAACATTCTTCTTATTGAACATCTATATTTTCATCCAGGATATGTGAAAATGGATAAGTTACCATCAACATCATCTGTTCCTCCCCTATTGTCATTACAAGGAACTTTTCTTTCTGTTGTGTGCATATGCGACTCAAAATAATGTGAACAAAATGTACTTACTTCCTCCACTAAATAATCATTACATATCAAACCTTCAACTCTAGCCTTATTTTTGACATTTTTATTCAAGTGATGCAAATACCTAGATTAGAAAATAGGGTAATTACAATTATGTTATTAAAACATGTTATTATTTCAATTTAAATATTTACTATAATTACCTCTCAAACGGATACATCTATCGATATTGAACTAGACCAACAAGTTTAGCCTCGTGTACTAAATGCACAGGTAGTTGCTCCATACATTCAAAGAAGTTTAGAGGAAAAATCCCTTCTAATTTGTACAAAATTACTGAAATTTCCCTTTCTAGTTTTTCCATTTCAGCTAACTTTATTTCGGATGATGTTAAGCTTTTGAAAAACAATCTTAATTCTATTATAACTTCCCAAACCTTACTCAATAGCAACTCCCGAAATGCAATTGGAATTAGCCTTTGCATAAACATATGACAATCATGACTTTTCATCCCAAATAATTTGTTTTTCCTTATATCCACACACCTTGCCAAGTTTGAAACATAACCATAAGGAAACTTTAGACTTTTCAACCATTTCAGGAAACTTTAGACTTTTCAACCATTCACATAATATTTCCTTCTGTTTTTATCCAAAAATTAACATGCTTTTGGATATTTACCGGTATAAGGATCTTTATGTAAGTCATTCCTTCTACAAAAAAGTTTCAAATTAGCTTGTGATTTTGCATTGTCTTTTGTCCTCCCTTAAATGTTCATGATGGTACAGAAAAATTGTCATGAATATTTTTTCAATATGCATCAAATCTAGATTATGACGTATCAAATTAGTTTTCCAATATGACAAATCCTAAAAGATGCTTTATTTTCTCCAGCCAAAGTTTCTACTAATGCTTGTATTAATTTCATCAACTTCAAATTCTGTAACTTTCAGCAAGCCTAATTCCTCAATCTTCTACAATATCTCTTCACTAGCTTTGTGAGGGAAAGGAGGTGTTTTACTATCCTATTCTTAATGAACCTTTATTTATTGCGTCTAAATGGATGATATGGAGGAAGAAATTTTCTGTGGTTGTCAAACCAACATATTTTGCCCCTGTTTGGAAGATAACACACATTAGAATCATTGCCACAATAAGGACAAGCCAATTTCTCTGTTGTACTCCATCCAGACAATATAGCATATGCTGGAAAATTACTAATGGTCCACATCAAAGCTGCTCTCAACGCAAAATTTTTTTTCAGAGACACATCATGTCTCAACACTATATTCTCAAAGATACTGCAATTCAGATATCAATTGTTGTAAGAATACATCAATTTTATGCTTTAGATTTGTAGGCTCTGGCATAATCACATTCAAGAACATATATGCCTCTTTCATACACATCCATGGAGGCAAATTATAAGGAGTAATTATGATTGGCCATGATGAATATTGTTGGTGGGATTAACCAAAAGGTTGGAATCCATCCGTTGACAATTCTAGCCAAACATTTCGACTTTCAGCTACAAACTCATAATGGGTGTCATTGAAATGTTTCCATGCCTGTGCATCTGATGGATGACTCATTATTCCATCTTCCTGTTCGTGTTCATTGTGTCGTCTCATGTGAGATGCAGTAACATCAGAAGCATATAGTCTTTGAAGTCTCGGAGTTAGCAGGAAATAATACATTCGCTTCCAAGGTACTAATTTATGTTTCATAGAACGCTTTCTAGGCTTGAACCTAGATTGACCACAAAATTTGCACTCTTATAATACCACATCATCTCCCCAATAGAACATACATCCCAATTTGTAACAATAAATCTTTTTAACATGCAAACCAAGACCCCTAATAAGTTTCTTCATATTGTAAAAACTATCAACCATTGTATGATCAGGAGGCAATGATTCATTATACCATCCAAGAAATTTATCAAAACTATGATCATAAATATGCCCTTCAGACTTTATGTTCAATATTTGAGCAATTAAAGACAATTGAGTCATTGTCTCATAGTTTAGCCATAGTTCTTGGTCAGCTGAGTGTAGTAAGTTAAAAAAACTGTTTTGAATGTGAGTTTGGTTCTTCTTCAAGATTTACCGGCGGCATCATAAACCATTTACATGTAAGGATTTTTATTTGCATCCACATTATTTGTTCTAAATCCAATCCCCCTTCAAACTCATTTAAGTTCACTAACGATTGTGCTTCATTACCCCTTGAGGTGCTATAAATCAATGGTTCCCCATGTCGTGTCCACTCAAAATAATTTGGGACAAACCCTTTTCTCATCAAATGCCCATTCACTTCATCAATAGAAAGGAAAAAAATGTGTTTGTACTTTTTACATGGACATCTGATCTTTGGGCTACCTATATATGCAGGTTGAGCACATGTACAATGAATAAAAGCTTCAACTTCCTGAACAAACTCAGGATTAATGAAACCATCAGGTGTTAATTGTCTATACATCCAAGATCTATCAACATTACTTATTTATGCAGAACTGTTAATTTGAAACAGTGATTCCATAGTCAGTATTCTTCATGTTCCCCAAAATTTATAGAACATGTAAACTTTACACAACATCCCCTAAGTATTAACCAATTGAATTAATCACCTACAATTGATTTCAAAACTATGGTACGTGGCATTGTTTACACCTGTGAATCAAGAAAACAAGTTCTCGCTGTGACTCCTAGGCTCGTGAAATTTTTCTTCGATAAGCCTTGCTGGAGTTGCATTACGGATTTCCAGCCTATATACCGTCCTAGGGGTTTATTATGGAAAGAATTGTCTTGTCTATGAAACGTAATAATTCATTGTGTTAATAATAATTTTGCATTAATCACATCGAAGATGAAGTATTAATCGATCTAATTAATCACCTACAATTGATTTAAAACTATGGTACGTGGCTACACCTGTGAATCAAGAAAACAAGTTCTCGTTATGACTCCTAAGCCTATGGAATTTTTCATTAAAAAACCTCACGGGAGCTGCATCACAAGTTTCCAGCCTATATACCGTCCTAGGGGTTTATTAATGCCTCAAATCATCCTTAACATCTCAAACTCATTCCACATACAGTAAATACTTAGAATATTAAAGAAGAATATAAAAACTCATCAATGATTATAAGAATATTCTAAATAACAACACAAAATCAAGATCTCCTTTGGATTCACACAAAATCCAAAGGTATTAGAATCGTATTATTAAAGCAATATATATAGTAAACATTAGTTGGACAACTAACCTGGGTGGATGGACAACTAAGAATACAACGAAGAAAGATGAGCGATGCTCTTCAACACAAAATAGGGTCTGCGAAAAAGAATATGAAATATTAAATATAATACACTTGTTCTAATATTTGTTAAGAAAATATGATCAATTGCATTAGTTAAATTTGATGGTGTTTCTTGATCATTTAATAAAGTTAGCTTTTGGTTTTTCTACTTCAAGTTCATAATTGAGCTAAATCCCTTCATGTTTGGTGTTAATTTAGGTGATGATTATATTTTTGTCCTTTTTAATTCTTTTAATATTAATGTCTATAACATTGCATGCGTTATTGGCTATGGTATGAGGTTCTTCAACCTCTAGCTTTAAGATATACATACTATTATTGTTTGCATATAGATCTAACCTATGAATCTTAATTAGAATAAATTATAAAAAGACTATGAGTTTTAAATGGCATCCACACTTAATATATAACTAACTAGAACAGAATAAAAAACTTACCAATTGAAATATTAAATTGTTTTCTTGACTCATATTAAATATCATGGAGATGTGTCTAAGTTTGTTAATTCCATCAAAATTAGTCAAGTACAAGTAGAATTAATTCTAACATATCTTCATTAGGATTTCAGAACCTGAATAAAAATACATCATCATTATTAATACGTACATCCTACAATCCATGAATCTTCTAATTATACATCATCACTATTTAAACCTTCAAAGAATGTTGAAAAGTACAAAACAAAAAAAATTCCAACAATTAACCACAATATATTCAAGAAAAATACGTTAAGGAAAACCTAAATCATCAATAATTAACCAAATGAAATATATTTTACCAAATGCCTCTAAACCTGTAGTAGAATAGATTTATTATTGACATGTCATGGAGCTACTTACAATACCTTCTTTGTTGGCCCCGGGTCTCGATTCGTTATTTCGTGGCGTCAAGGCGCAAAAATTGGAGTATTTTTACAATTAAAAAATAACACAAATAGGGGTAAAAAATGAAGAATAAATCAATGAATTACACGTATGATTTAACAAAAAAATTTTAGGCCATCACTAGCAAATGTCGCTGCCATGACATAAAAATGTCACACCCGTGACAATTAACCAAAAACTCACAGGTGTGAGTGAGAGAAGTCCTGGGCATGAGGGAAAAATCAGGGAGTCACAGGCATGAGGAAAAATCACGGGTGTGAGGGAGAGTGTCACAGGCGTGAGAGAGTGATTCACGACCGTGCGAGAAGAAAATAAAAATGTCACGAGGGTAAGGGAAAAACTCACGGGAGTGAGAGGAGAAAAATCACTGGCGTGAGAGATGAATCACAGGCGTGAGAAGGAGTGAAAAAGGCGAAAGTCGGATCATGTTGTGTAACGATCGCAACTTTCAGTGAAAAATGGCAATGTCGCAATCGTGCTGCGTAACGATCGCGACTTTGAAGGAGTAGCATGATCGCGACTTTCCTGTCGCACACCCTCTCTTCAATCAATCATAACTTTTAATCCATAAATCTAAAAATTACAAACTTTATGTCATTAAAAATATAAGGAAAGATCTACAACTTTCATGAAGACACTCTTGTCTAATTAGGCCTAGATCAATACAGTATATTCCTTAAAGTTTCAGATCACATTTTCATCTCTTTTTCCTCTTTTCTCTCTACTGTCAATGCCTATATCTACTATTTATCACAAAAGACTCAACCTTCTTCTCTATAGTACCAATATACACCTTACACAATACCACAAGACCTGAAACTAACAAACATAACCCATACATACAAAACTCCCATTATAAACAATTGCTTCAGTAAAATATATTCGAAAACCATTGAACAACTAGCAATTTTATTCCCAACACAATGACACTAACAAAAAGAAATTTGAACATGAACAGAAGAAATTCTTTAACTCTTACTTTCATTCATTTCTCAAAATAAAACAGAGGCAGTACATTACTCCAATTACAAACAAAAGCCACATCAGTAGCATAATATAAAAATACAACATTGATGCTCATGCCTAACATGCTTACAATGCTACAAAACAGAGGCAGTTAGAAATGAAACATTTCTTAGAGATTTGCTGTAGTTTTTGCAAGATTCACTGATCTGCTATTTCTTCACCTGAGGAATGGAAAAATGGTGGGGTGAGCTGGGAAGCTCAGTGGCTAATATGTTTATAGTCAACAATAACAAGCTGCACACAAATCAAACACATATGTACATATATGTAGAATTACTTTAATTTCAACAGAACACAACATTCACATTCTAAAATTGAGACTTTTATATAAACATGAATACTTCATCTCACAAATCAAATCATATAATCAATTAATAATCAAATCATAAAACTCAATTATGCTTTATACTCAACAATTCAAGATGCAATACACAAACATAATGGCTCGAGAGAATCCCATGAAACAGAATGACGAAACCGAAGTTTACATTATAAACAAAATGAGTCCATTTTTAGAGCTCATATGCCACAAGCGGGTAGTCGGGAGAACGCTTTTGGTCAACGTGCATGTGACGAACAGAATGATATCTCTCTTACCCACATAGGCAGATTTTTTGAAGCATACATATTTCATAACATATTCATATTTTTCATGCTTCTTAAATTTTCTATTTTTACATTAATACTAAAATGTAGTTCCTTTCACAGTAGACATGATAACAAATTCATAGGAAAATTTTCCCACAATCACAATGATTCAAGACAAACACATTTAACATACATACATACAAATATTTCTGCTCATCATCACAAAACCATAAATATATTACCCACCTCTTTACTTACAAATCCAAGCTCAAAACTTGTCTCTCCTCTTGTTTTTGCCTTCGACTTTCTTGTTCCCTTCAAACAACCATATTTTTCATTCAAACAACATACACGACTGAAACTTCCATAAATCTCAACTATCTAAAAAATTAGCTTAGACTTAATCTATTATTGATTTATCTAACTAGAAGAAATAAGATCTAGTTAAGGGTTCATAAAAATCTAATAACATAGATCTCTTATTCATCTTCTTTCTCTCTTTATTTCAGCTCATAAAAACCTAGTTTCTCTACTTTCTTCTTCTATCAAAACAAGAAAAGAGGATAGAGGTTACCAAAAACGCAGTTAAATCTTCTTCTTCTACTTCTTATCTTCTTTTTCTTTCTTTCCCTCTTTTCTTTTCTGATTCGTTTTTCTGCTTCTCTTCTTTTATCCCTTTCTACGCTTTTCCTTCTCTCTTTCTCCTAACCTCTCAAACATGTCTCTCCCTTACACGACTCCCTTCTCTAGTCTGTTCTAGGTTCTTCTATGATTTCTCTCTTTCTTTCTTTCTTACATGAATACGTATCTTTCTTTCTTATTCTTATTTTATTCTTCCAGCACTTCACTCACGCACCTTCATTTGTTCTTCTCTTATTATTCTAAGACAAACTTTAATCTTCCAAACTTACCCTGCTATATTTAATCTAATACCTTTTAACTTCTTAACTTAATTCTAACACTTCCATTTGATCCATGCAACCATATGAAAATAAAAAATATTCATAAATAAACTCCATAAAATTCTGATTTTTACTTATGACTAAGCGCCAACAAATTTCTCATTTAATAATGCTAACTTCCAAGAAAAGTTCAGAGTCCAACATTCTTTACACCATTAGGATTTCAGAAGCTGAATAAAAATACATCATCACTATTAATACGTATGATCGCAAGGTTATGTACGCTAAGTTTTAATATGTATAACCTTGGTAATTTCTGTAAGTGCACGGGTCGTTCGCGTAGTACCTAAGGTATCGATCCCATGAGGAAGGAAGTCTGGTCCTAAAATCTAAGGTTGTACTAACTATAATAATTCAAAATAAATAAACTAATGTAGAAAATAAATCAATCAAACTATTAATTTCGAGAATTGAATTGCAAAAATCTAAACAACTAACAAATCACACAACCTAATCCAAAAATCAACCTAGAAATTACTAAGTGAGAGAAAGGGGATTTTTAATCTGAAATTAACAAAAATCTAACTGATTATGCAATTATCGAATTAATGGGTCTAGACGGTCCTAGGGTAAATTACTCTCTCTCTCGAGTTATAATCCTTAACGCTAACTAATAATCCCTAATTTAAATTATGGAATTGTGATCTCTCGATTCACAATTAACCCAAACCCTAAATTAGTTCTAAAATCGTCTAATAACCTACAGGGAACCTATGCTCGATCTCTCGTTACATGATTCTACTAATTTGATCATTTTCACTCAGCTCACCCTCTCAGTTTATTGCCAAATTATTACGAGCAGATATTGAATCATACTTAAATCAATAAAAACACAATCAATCAAACTTTATTAATCTCAAGGACCAAAAACTCGAAGGTAAGTTTAGACATAAACCAACACTTGACAATAGTTAATTTCAATAATCATCCCAATTTCATACATCCATAAAATTGAAATAAAAAATAGAAATACTGTCAGAACGGATTCGTGGAGGCAGCGACTGCAAGAAACCACCTTCCCTGGGAAGTAAGTCTCGTAAATCTTCATCTCCATGACTCTCTTCCTTCATCTTCTCTCTCAATCTCTCAATAACTCTTTAGGTTTTTCTTCGAAATGTAGCTAATGTGAATGCTTTCTTTTCAGACTCTCCAAAACTGTTGGTTCTGTCCCTTTATGATGTATTTATACTTTGGATGCCCTAAGTTTAAATCGGGGTCGAAAAGGTTCAAAAAATCTTACAAAACTCGAGTTTTTGCTTCAGCCCGACGCAGGCCATGATTGTGGCCCTGCTTGCCACAATCGTGGCCAGCACTTAATCCTCTCGGCCACAATCGTGACCCAAAGTGCATGATCATGGCCTGGATCTAAGCTCTCTGTCACGACCGTGCCCAAAGTGCACAATCGTAGCTTGGCTGCCCTGGCTCGTCCCTCTCTGTCATGATCGTGGCCTGTTGTGCCATGATCGTGGGCTAGGTTTTTGGCCTGAAACTCTTCCCAACTTCTTCGTTCTTCGCCGTTTACCCTGAAATACTAACAAACACATCAAGGTACCTAAAAAATATAACAATTAAGCTTAAAGACTCAGACTAATCTATAAAAATACTTAAAAACATAAACTAACACAATTAAACCATAAATACACACTCAACACTCAAACTCCCGCTTAATGCCTAACAAATTACACCCTAAAACACAATGCAAATAACAACTATCAACATCCCCACACTTAAACGTTTGCTTGTCCTCAAGCAAACAACACATAAAAAACACACAACATACAATGCAAAAATGAGGCAATGGCTTCGATTTCATGAAAAAAAATTAATCTTGAACACAATCTGACAAGTTATATTTAATCATTAACAAGCAAAATCTATGTTTAAAGGCTTTGAATTAAATATACAAATTAATTAAGATCTAAGTGTCAATTTATTTACCCTTTTAAATTGTACACACACATTAATAATTCTTTGGTCCTTTAGACTCTGTAGCTGTTGCTAAGTACATTTTCATGAAAATTCAAGCTCATTATAAGTCCGGTAGGTTTTTGTTACAAACACATTTTTTTAGTGAACATAAACTTAGTCTTTTTACGCAAAGGCAAACATTGGTAATAAATGTCGATCCGGTTACTCAACTAAGTCATATTTTTATTAAACAACTTGGTTGAAACGTCATTATAGCCTTTTGACATGAAGGCACACATTTATGATGCATGTCGATTCGGTTACTCAGCTATATTACGTTTTCAACTGGCTACTAGCTTTATTCATAACCTGAAGGCCAGCGGAATAGTAATTTATTTAACAAAAATGCTTCTTTTTATTGCCCACGTTGTTATTTAAGCTACTCGTCTCCATGAAAAATACTAGTTAAGCTACTTTAGTATAAAGACCTCAAATTATGAATGAATGTGATAACCAATAGGGTGTTAAATTTACATTAAATCCTAATTAAGATGTATTTTTATCCAAAGTCTCCTAATTCACTAATTTTGCGAGCTAATGATCATTTACAACTTAATAGACTATGTTCAAAATTAAATAAATTTCACTTCATATAAGTCATTTACTCATTCAAACAATTTACAAGATGCAACTTAATAACTATCATACAATATGCAAAATCACATTCAAAAGCAAAACCCATAATCCCTCCCCACACTTAAAGAACACATTGTCCTCAATGTGAGAAGGAAACAAACACACATGGGGAAATAAAACACAATATACGAAAAACATAAGAATAAAATACTAACAAAAATGAAAAGAAAAGGGTTAGAACACGAAACCATTTATGGTGATAGAGGTGGTGATGGTGATAGTGTTGAGACCAAATCTGCTTGACATTGAGAGTGTTTCCCTATCTTATAAGTGATTCAATAGAGCAAATGAATTAGCAATCTAAACCATTCCAAATCATTCAAAACTTATTTAAGAATTTAAAACAAACCTAACTACACAACAATTTAAATGTAACTACTAAACATGCTAATTTATGGTCATTAGCTTGACCTTCATCCTTTAAACTCAGCCAGTATCAATTAGGAGCGGCATGCTTCCACCTTTTTCATTCAATATCTGTTTTGTAGCTTGTAAGTAAGCTACAAATTGCAAGACAATCAGAAGGACAATGTTGATAACATTATGAAGAGAAATTAGGCTCAATAATGTTCTTCTGCTTAAAAAATTGTTAATAAAATAGGGAATAAAAAAACTACTTGAATCTTGCATTGAATCCAACAGTTTGTCTTGTACGAAGGTGAGTTGCTCTTTTCTTTCCTTAATCACCTTCGTCTCCTCTGGTTCTTCTGCTTCACAAACAGAGACTTTCATAGCTTCTTTAAACTCGATGGTTGTCGTCATCTGTTCTTCGTCCTCTTGTTCTTCAGAAGATTCGAACACATCAATTATCCTGAATGAGCTACTAACCTTTGGATTCTTAGTTACCTCATTCATGTTGAATGTCATTTGATCATTCTCAATCCAAAAGATAGAGTTCTTTTCTTGAACATCTCCCCAATATTTTTCAATGGTCACATATGGTATATCAAGAACTGGTGAATAAAAGGGAGGGTTGACATTCTTTTCTTCAATCTCTTTCTTCATCTCTTTGTCTTCAATGAAGTAGTTTGGTTTTCTACTGGTCTTTTTGGCTCTTCGCCATTCTTAAAGTGTGATAGCCTAATATTGGTCTCGCAGATGTAATTTGTTATTTCTTAAAAAGTCTTCCACACTTTTCTTACAAAACTCACAGGAAAGTTGTCTTACTTGAATCGCTAGGTTGTGAATAGAAGCGTCATGATTTTCCATTACTTGATCAAATTACTCCTCCAGTCTCTTCTGGTTCTCTTCCATTTCTGTTATCTTATCTATGATTTTGTCCAATTTGGAATCCTATGAACAAGACTCATTTTGCTGAAATTCTAATATACCTTAATGTCCTAAGTGAGTCCCTACATTGTTGGACCAATAAAAATTGGGGTGGTTTTACAACCCCGAAGTGTATTGATTCGTATAAGGATGATGATTTTCCTAACTAAATTGGGGCTCATTAAATTCTGCAAAAGTCCCTTGCTTCCTATAACATACATCCTCCATGATCGTTCTTTTTATCTTTTTTTACCATGCAACTCTTTACATGTCTCATTATCACTCTAAGAAGTCTTGATGTGTCTCTACCTTATGCCCAAATAAATTTTATTAAAACTAATTTTAAAAAAAGATAATGAAAAAGCCTTAGACTAAAAAACTAAACTAATCTCCTCCCCGACAACGATGCCAAAAACTTGATCGGGTGTTACACTATGAAAACGTTTTAATATTTATAACCTCGATATTTATGTAAGTGCACGGGTCATTCATGTAGTACCTAAGGTATTGATCCCACGAGGAGGGTTAATCTAATCCTAAAATATAAGTCTTGACTAAATTTTGAAATAAATCAAAATGAACAACTAATGCAGAAATTAACCAATCAAACAATCAATATCAAGAATTGAACTCATAAAATATAAACAAAATAGCAATTTTGCACAACCCAATCCAGAATCAACTTAGAAACTAACAATTGATAGAAAGGGGGTTTTAATATGAAATTAATGAAAATCTAATCAATTATGTAATTATCAAATTACTGGGTCTAGACGGTCCTAGGGTGCATTACCCTCTCTCGAGTTATAATCTTTAACCCTAATTTATAAGCCCTAATTTAAATTATGGAATTGTAATCTCTCAATTTCCAATTTACCCAAAACCTAAATTAGTTCTGAATTTGTCTAATAACCTACCAGAAACCTATGCTCGACACGATTTCACTAGTTTGATTCAATTTTTATCTATCAAACTACCTAACTCTGCCCAATTTGATGATATTCACTCAATTCACCCTCTCTGTTATTACCGAATTATTAAGCATAGATATTAAATCATAAATAACTCAATGAAAACACAATAAATCAAACTTAATTAATTTCAAATATCAAAATCTCGAAGGTGAGTTTAAACAAAAATCAACATTCAACAACAACTATTCTCATGATTATCCCAATTCTATACATAAATAAAATTGAAATAAAAACAAAAAATGCCATCTGAACGGACTTGTGGAGGTAGTGACTGTAGGAAACCTCTTATTTTGGGAAGTACTTCGCGTCAAGCTTCTTCTCCGTGTCTCTCTTCCTTCGTCTCCTTCCTCAAAACTCTCGATATACTCTCTAGGGTTTTAGAATTGACTAATGCAAAAAGACTCCTCTTCTATTCTTTTATGTTCTACTTATACCTTGGAAGCCCTAGGATTGCTTCGGGGTCGAAACGGTCTGAAAAGTCCCTCAAAACTTGATATTTTCAGCTATTTTCGTGTCTATCTAACGTAGGCCACAATCGTGGCTAGTGCTTAACCCTCTCTGTCATGATCGTGACCAAAGTGTCACGATCGTGGCCTGGTTCTGGCCTCTCTGTCACGATTGTGGCCTAGCTCATGGTGGCTCACATCTTTCTGTCACGATCGTGGCTTGTTGTGCCACGATTATAAGCCATAGTTTTGACCTAAAACTCTTCAAAACTTCTCCGTTGTTCACCATTTACCCTGAGACACTAACAAAAACATCAAGGTACCTCAAAAATATAACATTCAAGCTCAAAGATTCATACTAACCCATAAAAACACTTATAAACTAACAAAATCAACACCTAAGTATACATTAAACACTCAAATTAATACCAAATACATATAAAAAAATTAAATCCTAAAACACGATGCAAATCACAACTATCAATACACTATCCACCAGTCCTACACCACCCACTACCCGTATACTGACAAAGATATCAAGGATAAATGCTGCAAATGAAGAAGGTGACCTCCAACCTAAGCATAAGGGAGTTGATGGAAGAACTACATCATAATTGTCAACAATTTGTAAGTAAAATTCAAAAAATTTTGTAATACATGATAACATCCTAAGTTTATACTGAAGTTATAAGTTTTAATTTGAAAATAATCTAAAATAACTTATATATTAGGTTGGTTCTGTTTGGAACGTACTCAAGAAATATCTCATCCAAGTTTAAGGAGAGGATAGATCTTGCGAGTCATATATGGAATAATGTCTCTCAGCTGACAAAAGATTTTTATTCTCAGGAGTTTGAGGTAAACAAAATATATTCTTTAATCTTTTTTATTTTATCTAATTTTATACATTAATTGGATAAATAATTTTGTTTATAAGTACTTATAGTATGTTTCTCTTTTTTTAGAAAGAATTTTTGGGATTAATTTAATGCTGTAATTTATAATGTATACTGGAGGCGAGTTCGTACATGTTATAAAGACTTTCTTGCTTCGATACACAAGAATGGTGTACGACCACCATGTATATTTGAAGAAATATGGAGTTGTTGGCAACATTATTGGGCGTCGCTTGAAGCAATATCCATTTCAGAGTGCAATTCTGTCAACAGACATGGAGGACCAGACGGAGAGAGTCTACCTGTACACACTGGAGGATCTTTGACCTACCAAGAGCATGCACTTCATCTTGTAAGTATTAAAACTTTACACTTATATCCTGATTTTGTACTTTGATGTATGAAATTTGATTTCAATGTAATTTGATGTATAAAATTTAAAATGAAAATATATGTGCATTATGGAGAATAATAATGTTATAAATGTCTGGTGTCACTAATGGCTATGTTGTTGAGTTAAAAAATTTTATGTAACAGGGGGTAAATATTATAAAAATAGAGAAAATTCTGTCAAAATTTTTGTAAACTGTAGTTCACTTATAACAATTTATTTTGATGCAGGAAGTCTGCACCACGACAGTTCTTTTGCACACTCACACCAAGAAATATGAAGGTGTCACCTTCATCAACACCCGATGTAAACAAGTTCATGTATGTAAAATTTATACTTTAATATTAATTCTTAAAAAATATCACTTATTAACATAAAAAATTATAATAATAGGACCAAATACAAGAAAGCATTGAATGACGGTCTCAGAACTCTGGAACTATTGATGAAAGTTAGGCATATCTTAATGCAGTGGGTGATAGGGACCGTCGTGGAAGGATTTTATGCTTAGGTTCATTTGCGAACACATGTTATTCGCAATCCTCCACATCCAGTACAGCTGGATCTAGTAGGCGGTCCACATCAAATGAGAGAGTCCTCCAGCCTAAGAGCACAGTAGAGAGGCTGGCAACTCAATTGTAACAATCGATAGAGCACATAACCCAACTCTGTAATGAGATGGATAAGTTGAAGGGGAGGGGCAATACCTTATCGTAGCATCCATGGCATCTACCTTCACCACCTGTATAAGTGAATGTATTTGAAGTTTTGCTAAACTAAAGTTTTTGTATAAATTATTAATTTACAGTTAATTGCAATGATTTCTTATTCGCGTACATTTTAATTTTTGTATTATATTAAAAATCAGGATAATGTTTACTTTATATTTATCAATAAATGTTATATTATTTACAAAAATTAAATTTACAAAAAATCATAAGATTATGAACAGAAAACTCAGGTAAGAAGTGAGAAATAGGCGTAGAAATTTATCAAAGTTAAATTTCCTGAAGAAACTACAATATTTCGTCGGTAATTAGCAACCAGGCGATAACTTCTATCGGTACATTACCAACTAAAAATACCATTCCATCGCTAATCAGCGACGGAATAAATAAATCCATCCATAAGTTACTGACAGAATATATTATTTTGTCGGTAAATTTAGTGACAAAAACATATATATCTGTCGGTAACTTTAGCGATGGACAAACGATTTACCATCAGCAAACTCATCGACAAAATATTGGGATCCGTCTGCAAAGTAACGACGAAATTCTATAAATCCATCAGCGAATTTTCTTTGAGATGAAAATCCAAAAGTCCATCGCTAATGGTATCGACGAATACACAAGTTTCCGTCGTTAAATTTACCAACAATCATTTCTCTAACGTTTCTTTTCGTCAGTAATTTCTATCGCCAAATTTGTTTCCCGATAGAAAAGTTTTATTTTCCATCAATAATTTCTACCATAAAAACCTTTTTTCTTGTAGTGAGATATTAATTGTTTACATCATCTAATAATTTAAAAAATTATGTAACTTTTTGGCACATTACACTATGTCATATTAGTCCAAACCAAATAAGTCAATTAGCTAAAGAATTCCTTTTAGGTTATTTAAGTCAAGTAAATCTACCTATTTGTGAATATTTTATAAATGGTAAAGTAAGAAAGTCATTTTGAAAGGGAACATGAGTTTCTTATCCATTACAATTAATTCAAATATCTATGGTCCAGTGAATATGAGAAAAAGACATGGGGTTATGTATTTCATCACTTTCATTGATGACTGTAATTAATATGGTCAATACTTTTTGATTTCTCATAAGTTTGAAGAATTAAATTATTTTATGAAATGTATGAATTCGGTGTAGAATTAATTAGACAAGAAAATAAAAAACATAATAGACTTATCAAAGACAAGAATACTTATATAATAAGTTCAAGATGTTATGTGACGAAAGATGAATAGAGAGAGTGATTATTTGTCAAACCCTAAAATGAAATAGAATTACATAAAGATGAAACAAAACACTTTTAGAAATGATTAGGTTAACAATGGCCCTAGAAAATTTATTAATCACTTATTTAGGTGATGCATTGCCCATAAGCATTTATATACTTAATCAAATGCCTACAATATTTATTACAAACACTCTTTATAAAGTTACAGATATGTAGAAAACTTGATATGGCAAGCCTAAAACCATGGGTATATGCTACGTAAATTCGTGATCTCTCTTGCAAATGTAGCTAGGAAACAAGGTACAATAAGGAAAAAAATATCTATATTAGATATGCTAAATAGTTAAAAGGATATGATTTCATAGATAAATAAGGTAGTGAAGGAGTAATAGAATTTGAATCATGAGATGTAACATTTTTAGAAAATCACTTTCCAAAGTGGGGTGAAATAAGAAAATACATATTTTTATATAAGACTCTTGACCGGAGTGATTACGTTACACAAAATCAGGAACATGTTCTATCCAAATGGAAGCAATCTAGAAAATGAAGATTTGACTCAAGACTAATTCATATTACATCCTAGTGCGAATTTCCCTATTGTATCTAATCCAAATGAGAGTAAACAAAACAATAAGGAATATAGTTCTTATAAAACTCATTTACATCAAAATAATTATGGAATAATTGCCTAATATTGTTTTTAACTAGAAAGGGAAATTCATATGATTCTACAATAAGAAGAAGGGGAACCAAGTAATATAAATAAGGCTCACATTGTTCTTGTTAAAGAAGAATGCGTAAAATTAATGAAAGGGGGAATGACTTCTTTAAGCTTCAATTAAGTATAGGACTTAGTTAATCTCCCTAATAGAGGAAAAGCTACTATAAACAAATGGGTTCTCAAAATAAAGTGAAAAGTTGATAATAATAGTAAAAGATGTAGGATATGCCCCATAGCTAAAGGATATGCATAACATGAGAGAATTAATTTTGAAGATACGTTTTCATCAGTTGAGAGGTCTACTTTAATCGATTTAATCTTGGCTATAGTAGCTCGTTTGGATCTTCGATTACATCAAAAGCATATAAAGACTAATTTTTAAATGAAGAATTAGAAGATGAAACATATATAGAATAGCCTATAGGTTTCATTATGGTAGGCTAAGAATATAAAACATGTTGGTTATTAAAATTGATTTATGGCTTGAAACAATCCTTAAGACAATGGTACATTTTTTAATAATGTAATTATTTCGTATTATTTTCATTTGATTGATAAAGACTATTGTGTATACATTAAAAGATCCAAAAATAAAATTTTGATTTTACCTTTATATAGGGATGATATATTGATTACAAGTAATGCTTGTGAGTTTTTTTTATGAAAATTAAAAAATGGCTTTTATCCGAGTTTGAGGTGAAAGACATTGGTAAAGTTGTATATATTCTTGGAGTAACGATTTTAAAGATCATTCAAAGAGATTATTATCTCTTTCATTAATGACATATATTTAAAAAATTCTTAATTGATTTCATATGCAAGAATAAAAGCCAATTGATAATCTTATTACTAAAGGCGAAGGTTTTAGTCAAAAGTTATTTTCCATCAACAACATAAAAAAGGGAAAAAAAATGAAGAATGTTCCCTATTCTAGTTTAATTTGGAGTCTAACATATGTAATGATGTATTCAAGACCATATAGTTGTTATATTGTTCGAGCAGCGAGCAAATGTCAGTCAAATCTAAGTCAAGTGCATTGGAAAGCTATAAAAAAATTGAAGTATTTAAAGGTACTATTGATTTCACATTTTATTATTAAGGCAATGACCTACATATATAAGGTTATATAGATGTATATAAGGAAGGAGATTTAAATGAGAAAAAACTACCTTTGGATCTGTTTCATTGCTTAACAATAGTGCAATATCGTGAAAAAGTAAGAATCAAATTTACGTTATTTTAGCTCCAATAAAAATGAATTTATAGAATTTTTAGCTGCATTACAAGAAGTTATTTGGCTCAAATATTTCTTAGTTGATCCGGTGTCTTTAAAGGAAGTACTGATCTAATATTAATTAACTATGATAGTTTAATAACAATCATATATACGAAAGATTCCAAATTTCAATTCAAAACCAAGCATAAAGATATAAAGCATAATTATATAAGAGATATAAGTGCATAAGGTAAACTAAACATGAATTATATATCTCCACGTGATATAGTGACAGACCTAATGACAAAACCAAATTCTCAAGATACATAAGCAGGCATGTGAATTCACTAGGATAATATAGATATTAACAAATTATTGATAAACAATTCTAAATACATGTTTATTCCTTATATTGTCATGTCTAAATGTAATATATGTAACACCCCACTCCCATTGGATCCGAACCCGATATCGATGGTGATATCCGAATCCGTGCCCCGCGAGGGTGGCGTGCCACATCACTTAGCACTTAAAAGTCGGTATGTATTTTATTTTTTTTTGAAACCATAAACATAAAGTATAAAAAATCAGTAACCAAAACGTTCACTTTGTTTTATAACCATTTGCCATTTGATACAAACAATGAAATCAATAAAACTTTTATTTGCCACTTGGGCCCATTTCAATTTACAAAATACAATCATTTCTGTTTC
>JAOQMS010000008.1:36295350-36311730 GCA_027563885.1 Erythroxylum longipes | reverse complement strand
GGAAAATGTCATGAATGCATGTACAGATATTTTCATGTGCAAAAGTCACTGTTCACAAATGCATGAGCATGAGATGTATTTTTCCTAATTTCTCACGCGTACCCGTTTCTATAATTCAACCCGTTATACGGAAACGGGATGTTACAACATATGTGATAACATTATTTATTATGTAATAAATATTATGTAACACATAATTCTACATATTTTGAATGTGAATTAAGTATATGTCAAACAAATAAAAGATTGGCCCTCTCATAATAGGCAATTGCTTCAATTTTTATAATAACTAGAGATGAGACAAGTTTAAAGTTTGTTATCTAGGTAATATTTAAGATATGTCATTTTAGATAATAGAATAAAAGGAAATTAGTTTAGAGTGATTCAATCATCACTATATATGTTTTAAGTTACTAAATAAAGCTGAATTTTAAAATAGACAAGTGAACTCGAATTAAATGTTAAGTACATTTGAATAAACATATGTATGGTTTGTTCATGAATAAAAGACATCTACTTTAAACATTAAAGAGTTAATATCGTAACAAATGTCTCTACCATGTATATAAAATCAACCATATAAGAGGATCAATATAAGTCATAAGATGTCAGCTTATTTATATGAGACACTAGCGGTTAAATGAGCATCATAATATACCCTTATAGCTTTTATTTAAATCTTAATGATTAAATTTAAGTTTGTTTCTTAGAATGTTACTAAAAGGTCCTGTGTGATGCGATTTTATGGGACAATTCTATAAACCAAATTAAATTCACTTGAGAAAATTTAAAATGGAAAAAGGTTATTTGCATTAGTGATTCACATTTAAAAAACGTATTCAATAGCGACCATCGTCTCTTACTAGAAGAAATGAATATAGTTATAATGTGATAAAATAAATGAGATAAATAAAAGAACAAGAATGTGAGATATGACCTAGCATATGACACAAAATATTTACTTAATTATCAATTCATTAGTTGAGATGTTACAATAATAAACTCTTGTCATATGTTGGTTGTATAGATTATTTGACAAGTATGAGAATTATGTAATTTTAATTTTTTAAATATGTATTAGTCTTATTAAGTGTTATATATGTCTAAGGAACAAAACCTCAAAATAAGTCCTTTTTTGAAAGTAATCTCATAAATCTAAAAACTGTTTACATTAATTTTAATTAAGAAATTCAAAAAAATTATTTGTAATTAAGAGATCAATTGAAAAGATGAATAAAGAAGAGAGATTAAACTATAAGTTTAGCCTATACAAAAATCATTTAGTGAAAATAATTTAAAGAATTTGAATTTTAAATTAAAAAGAGATAATAATAGTAATAAAGAAAATGCCATGGCATTTATATTTTCAGCTACAACAACAAAAATTGTCAGTTTTCTTTCCAGCAACTTATAAAATCATTTCGAAATGGGACTAAAGATTTGTATATGTGAAACTATTTATGTTTTGTTTGATGTCAAAGTATTATTTGTCAAATCTACATTTTGGATGAATTGAAACCATACAACCGTTTCGTAAATGTTGAAATATATTAATTAACACTTAGTTTTTTATGATGAAAAAGAATATTGATGGGTTAACTATTAAAGTTGATATTTATTTACAAAAACTCCTTAATGTTTTTCTTACTATATGTATTATATATATATAGAGAGAGAGGTAATTTAATTACCATTATATTATATCTAGTTATATATATCACGTCCTTGATAAACCGAGTACTGTGGTTCAATGATATCAACAATCAATGTATATAGGCTTATATTTAGAAGTTGACAAGAGAAAGAGAGAGTGAGACGGTCAAAAAGACGAAGAAAGCTGAGGGAGGGAAAAAGTGGAAGGCAAAAACTCACACACACTCACACAAAGAGAGAGAGAGAGAGAGAGAGAGCATTTGATCACACGTCAGTCTTTGTTGTCACGATAAAACATGAACAAAACATTAAAGCGTGGATTTCCAAGGCTTGCCCTTCGAATGCTCTTCTTTGTGTTTATATCAACACATGCAAAGGAAAGGAAAGGAAAGCAAGAGCTATCACTCGAATCCTCTTTTTATGTCATTCTTCTCTCTGCTTTATTGCTACCCCATTTTGCATAACTATACCTATACGTATTCCTCTCTTCTCTGCACCAATTAACTGTTTTCAGTTTCACTTTCCATGTCCAATGACCATCTCACTATAATGAAGAAATAGAGAGAGAGAGACAATGGCTGCTTTGCCTTTCTGTTCTGATTAGCTTTGCTTTATTCGTTACTGCGAGGCTGTCTTGGTCATTACAAAAGCAAATAATCGATTCCTTTCTCTTCTTTTTTTATATTTATGAGACCACACACGAAAGCCCTGCTCGGCTGGTTTGTTAATTGTAATCATCAGCTTTCGTAGATTTGCATTTCAGGAACCCTTTTGTTTTATGATTTCTTTGTGAGAGAAAGCGACAGATATGTGAAAAAAGAAAAAAAGAGGGCTTCAACAAATTGAAAACAATAGTTCAAAAGGGTTTCCCTTCTTTTGACCAGAAAGTTTTCAATTCTCATAATTTTTTGTAACGAATTTTCTAGAAAACGCTCCCGCTTAGGTTTGGTCGAAAATGGAATTGCATGGTTTTGAGGGGCAGTGAGACTGTTGGTGTTTTCTTAGATTGTTGTCACTGATTACTTCAAACTTTTCTCTCCCACTCAATTCACTGCAAGGACATGAAGAATCACGCACATGCATGTATATAAATAAGTGCGTCGACATTTCTACATCATTACGATATCATTTAAAAATGTACGCTAGTGAAGCGTCAAGCATGGTAATAAGATTTCTTGGGGAGGGGAGTGAAGGCTCTGAAAGGAAGTACATTCCCATACGGATAATCCACCCCTCCACAATATGTGAGACAACAAGGAGCGTTCTGGGCATCTAGTTTTGCAAGGTATCGAGGAATAGGGAAAATATGGGAAATCTGCGAGTGTCCCATGCTGGTCTTCACAAAACATCAGTTTCTCTTCCAGTCTACTGAACTAAAAGAATAACATAGTGGAAACTTCATTAGATATCAGAGATGATAAATTCAACTTCATAGAGTTTACGGAGACTAAGAACTGATCGTATCAACTAAATGACTAAATGAGCACTAAGTATTCCTGAGACTAGCAGCGAGTTCTGCAGCTGCTCTCATTGTCACTAATTCTAGAATGGATCAGCCGATAGGCTCAGACTAGTTAATTGGTTCGCCACATGAATGCATTGACAAATTTGTATAGGGAGATACAGCAGAAGTTCCAAGCTGTTAATCACGCAAAGTTACTTCGTGAAGAACCATATACATTAACCATTTCCCACTGCTCATTAACATCTCAATGAAATATTTGTGATGGCCATACTGATTGATGCAAGAGGAAAGGAAAGGAAAAAAATTATGTGAATACTAGATCTTCATGTCAGTTAACAACAACCTTAGCCACACTTAAACAAGCCATACAATACAGACCGAAAACACAACTCAAACGAACTATAAAACAAAGATATCTAAAGCATAAGGTGGTTTTGTTATGAGGAACCAGGTGCTTCGTTTAAGACCTCTTGAAATTTCGGGGATGAAAACAGTTTCCAGGTCAAGTTGGTTTGGCAGAGATGCATGCTACTTTTTCTCAATCGTGGCTAACTAGTGTTCATATCAAGAGATAAAGTGTTATTATCATCTCCCGCTGATCAGTTTCCTCCAGCCAAGCAGGCATTATAAGAAGTGGCTACTGGAGGAAGCGTTGAAACCTGACAAATCTGTCCACGTATTGCCACTCCAGAACTGATTATTTTCGGGTAGAGCTAAGAATGGCCTCGCTAAACTCAAACCCTCGTTGTGTTCCATCTTCACATTAGCCAAATGGGAAACCCTTGAGCTTGGATTCATTGGTCGAAGAAGGTGGGTTTCACCAATTACTGAAGATGATTGTTCAACACTGTTACTGTGAAATGGGTACAAGCCTGTGGATGGTGGATCAACCAAACCTAATTGTTGCGTTTCTCCTGCTGACAAAATGCCACTACTCATCCCTGGATTGCTTCCAAGCTGAAATCCCATGTCGATCTGTCCATTAGCACCATTTGCTCCTCCAATCTGACCCTGGATTTCACCAAAGTTTAACCTAAAATTCCCCGCACCAGATTCAGTCAGATTATGTAGAATCATTAATGGAAGCTGAGTTGATTGCTGATGAGTAGAATGACCAATAATATTCTCTGAGGATATTACATCTGTGGAGTTGGATGATCTTGAACCTACTTGCCTTTCACCAGACGCTGCAGACTTTGAGCCACTTTGGCTTCTGTTTTTCTTGTTTCTCCTACACCCACCTCCCACAGGAACATTTCTAAGGGCACCCCCTCTAGTCCAGTATCGTCGACAAGTTTTGCAAAAGTGTCGTGGTTGAGAAAGGCTGTAGTTATTGTAGTAGCAAAATTTGGTGTTGGAAGAATCACACCTCGGACACTTTAATGCTACTTCTGGCTGTGGTAAGTTGGCTAACCGGGCTCTATCAGCCATCGAGCCAGGTCTAACCGAACCAGCGCGACCCCCACTGCCGCCACCAACATGAGGGGGTGGTGGAAGAGGTGGAAGATGGAGACTTTCATGGTTAGCAGCTAGATGCTGATTTGGTTGCTGCAAAGAAAAAAAATTGTCACAAATCTCTCATATCAAAAAGAGAGAAATTTTATCTGGTATATTCAACAAAGTAATAGGAATAATCATCTTTTTGATATGTTTCTTCATCGTGATTTCAGTTTTGCCTTTTTCTTTTTAGAGAGAGTAGGGGAAGGTTTGTGGATGAAAATTAAAAGAAACCATACCTGTTGCCAGTTGGGAGGATCTAAATAGACTGGAACTGAAGAGAACACCATGGTTATCTTTTGATCTTTTTCTTCTTTTATAAAGGTCGATGGGTCTTTAGGAAAGAAAATATGGTGGAGAATCACACAAGGAGAATACCAGAGCCAAGAAAGCAAGAGAAAAGAGAATTAAAGGTGAAGGTGAAGGAAAAATAGTGGGAGGCTTTTGTTCTAATCTATGTTTTTTACTTCTTTTATCCTCATTCTACTCTTTTTTTGCTCTCTTTTTGTTCTATTATATAATTAGGGTTGAATGGAGTGGGAGTGTGTTTCTTCACATATAAGTTTTCTTTGTGAAGCTGTGGATCTAGTGCTCGTCCGAAAGAGAGATGTGGATCATGCTTATCAGAGAGAGAGATGAACATAGTAAAGCAAACCATCGCTATCTGTCCTTTGTGGTGGGATCACACTACGTAATTGAGATTGCTTATTATGGAGCTCCTACACTTGTAATTGGGAATCTGTGGTGCATGGCATAAAGTTAGAGCTAACATCTATACACATCAACAAGTCTTTCCTTATACACATATATTTACAATTAACATGGAGACCTACTATAAACTTTATGTCTGACATTAACCTACAAGCAAAAAGCAAATGCTTTTGCAGATTGGTCGATTTTAAAAACAAATAAAAGAATACAAAAAGAAACAATGTTTAAGGCTTCACAATATATACAGCAGTTCAACCCTTGATAAGTCTTTGCGTTTCCTTTGCTTCCATCAAATTAAAAGTGCCGAAAGTCCACCAAGTGTTGCTTTCGTTGATGTGTATGTGATCTATATCAGTTCCTTCCAACATGACCTAGAGTTTAACCATCTTTATCAGTGTCCTCTAATTTGTCTTTCAACCTTAATTCTTAAATCATGCTATTATATACAAAACAGAACACCAGCTTGGAATTTGTCCCTCTTTCATTCCTTACTTTATATCACTCATGTCCTCTCTTTTTACAGTTTAAGAACTGCAAAGTAAGTAAATAGTGAATTTTGCAAGTTGCTGTGATTGGGAAATTAGGGAAGAAAATCCCAGACCTAGTCTTGTAGCGGTCAAGGTGGAGCTAAACATAAAGCCATGCACTCAACCATAAATCTTCTCATTCCAGCAATTTCTGATGTTCAACAAAGTCTAAACAAGGAATTTCAATCAATATTTTCTTTGTGTGAAGAGACGTTGTTAACATGCATGGGGATACCAGTCTATAGGGTGCATCTGTTACCTGGCATATCTATGGTTTTGTGAAATTCAACATCATGTGTCCTTTCTGTTACAGATTGATGTGAAAACCCACCTTATTGTACAGATAGATAAAAAGTAATTATATATATATATATATATATGTAGGAATCGAAAACATATTAGGTTACACTTTATCTTTCTTTGCTCCCTGATACGCTTTTCATGAAAAAGATACTAAATATTTATAAAAACCTTGCAATAAGATTCCGTAGAATAGTTTTACATTTCCACTTGGTTCCAGATAAAGACTTATCAGTGACACTGCAGTTATATATATTATAAATAGTCCCTACAAGTTGCCCTGAATAACCAACTAATCACCAAGGGCTTGTGTCATAATTGTAGTTTTTCGAAAGATATAATTTAAGGCACATAAGAACTATTCAATCATTGAAGATCGAGGATGTCTTATTTAAGGTTGTTACATTCCAATTACGATAGAAACAACTTATTATGTTGTTTGAAAGAGTTTCTTAATAGGTACTAACTATCCAAACATGTTAATTCATATTTTGTTTTGGTAATTGTCATGTAACTGACGAGTAACCACTATAATCGCTATTAAACTTAATCCACTATAGAGCTAAGTGATTTTTGGACTGTCCAAATTTTTTTTATAGTTTTGGTAACTTCTTGTCAAGGCTAGGCACTACTTGTTTAGTTAATGGAGATGCATACTACAGAAAAGAAACTTTTATATTTATGGTAAAACAAAACCCCTAGAGAATTGAAAGATGGGTACAAAAAGTGACATCAAAAAGTGAAAAGGTTGTTGTTTGAGATCATAAACTGATATTTACACTTACCTACTGGCCGTGAAATTTGAAGTGCAATGCCAAAGCCTTGTATTATGAAAGTGATGAAGTGGTCATGAATGATCTCCATGAAGATATAACATATTGAAATTCTATTGACGAACTAGGTGTGCATAGATTTCTTGTTGATTGGATATTCTATTATGTTTGTGGAGAAATTATATGTAAGGAATCAATCCCAAGTCTAGAATAATGACATGTTTTGATTTGAAAAGAGGCAATATGTTGTCAAACATTAAAAGAAGATTATGAAAATTCTAAAGATGCAACTATAATTACTAAAAACAAATCAGGACCGGTGGAATCATAATTGAGCCTCGTGAAGAAGAATCAAAGAAGCACATCTAAGAGAATCTCAATTGCTTTTATTATTGAAACAATCACAAAGGATGATGCTACTGAGATATCTTAACCATTAGTAGAAACTACAAATAATGTTAATAAAATGTTTAACATTTCTACACTTGCTTGTAATATTGCATGGATAATTGATTCTGGTGTTACAATTTATATTTCATTTGATTCTAGATAGGTTATAAAACTTAAACAATCCTTATAGAAACTTGTTTCTATTGCCAATGGTAATAAGGCCCCAACTATAAGGAAAGGTTCTTTAACTCTCATTAATACCTTGAATTTGAATTTTGTCTTGGTTATCCCATACTTAAATTATAAACTCTTATTTGTTTCTCAAATAACAATAACCTCATCTTCCACTATAATTTTTTAGCCTAACTTTTTTTTAAGGACATCCAAACAAGGTAAATTGTTGGTTTTGGTATCAGAAGAGGGAATTTGTGTTATTTGGATTTACATGCAAAGAGCTCTAATAAGTTACACCAAGTTTTGGTAATAGATGATTATAATATGAAGAAAGATAAAGCCAAAATTTAGTTGCAACACTAATGATTGAGGCATGCATGTTTCGAGTATCTCAAAAATTATTTTCTAGTTTAATTAAAAAGATTGATGTTTCTATTTTTTGTTGTGTTATTTGTGAATGAGTAAAAAGTCATCAAAATTCATTTCCATCAAGTTTAAGAAAAAGTTATTTATCATTTATGATTGTTCATTTTGATACATAAGCTCAATCTACTTTTAGGATAATCATGTTAGTTTGTTATCTTTGTTGATGATTGTACTAAGATAACTTAGTTGTGGTTAATGGAATTCAAAAGTGAAGTGAAATTATTATATATTCCAGAAATTTTGTAAATTCATTAAGATTCAATAAAATGCATAGATTCAAGTTCTTTGTAATGATAATAGTGGAGAATATCATGATTCTAAACTAAAGCAATATTTAGAAGCCTATGGAATTATTAAGTAGTTTTAGTTATTTTAGTTAAGTTTTCTTCTTTTTTTATCTCTCTTTCAATTGCTTATTTGTTTTATTTATTTATTTACCGCCTTCCTACGTTGTTTGTTTATTTACTTATTTTATCTTTATTTTTATTTTTGTCTCTTTTATATGTACTTTATTATTTATTATTTGTTATTTATTTTATTATATTTACTTATTTATTTCATTTTTGTTTTTATTATTTTATTTTGAATTTAAATTTCTTTATTTTTATCTTAGTTTATTGCTTTTTTATGCAGCTAGTCATTCATTTTTTTTACTTTTGTTTTCTTCAAATAGTTCTCAATTTTTTTCTTTTTTTCTTTTCTTCTCATTTTCCTATGGTCCATAAAAAACGACCTCTCTACTAGTTAGAGGTAAGGTTGTGTACTTCTGGAACTCTTTAGACCTTGCATTTCAGTAGGATTTCTACTGGGTTGTTATTGTTGTTGTTGTTGTTGTTGTTCTATATATGTTAATAGAGTCCAAAAAATGGGTTGGCTAAGAGAAAATTTAAATATTTATTGAAAATTGTTCGTGCTCATTAACTCAAGCTCATATGGTATTATCTAATTGGCAATAAGCTCTTTCCTTTGCTTTGTATTTAATAAATCAAAATCCTCACACTCTATTGACTTTTAAACACCTCTCGAAGTTATTAATAAGGTTGTAGCCACTTCGCCAATACTAAATTTATCTCTTTGTGTCTTTGGATGTGTAGTATTTATACATATCCATAAACATCAAAGTCACAGGTTAGCTTCACAAGCCCTATGGTAAGTGTTTCTCATATATGCTACAAATTAAAGGGTACATATGTTATCATCCTCTAACTTAATGTATGTTTACAATAATAGACATAGTTTGTCATGAAGACTTAATGTATTTCTCTCTTGATCATAAACTTTAGGGTGAGAACCAAAAGAAAATTCGAACTTTAGACCATCAATTTCAGTAGGAGTATCAATTATTGACCATGATGTTAGTTATTTGAATATAAGTAATGAAACTTTGTATCATGATGCTAATGATCATTTGGAGTAGGAGACTTAGTTGAACTAAAAGATCATTTGGATTATGAAGAAATGGTTGAACTAGAAGATGTAAGTCCATCAATCAAAGAGTTTGAGTTCCTAACTAATATACCACATCAATCGTTTACTTAGGAAAGAAAACTATTACCAAAACATCTGACTAGAGGTATTCCTAAGCCCAACAATGAACCTAAAATTTCAAGTGGAGTTATATATATTATGAGTCATTTTATATCAAATGACCTATTAGAATCAAATAGATCATTTGAAAAGCAAACATTTACTGTAGTTATTCCTAATAGTATGTAGGAAGTTTTAACTTCTCCAAAGTGGAGAATGGAAATGAATAAGGAAATGAACACCTTGCAAAAGAACGAAATGTGGGAGCTTGTTAATTGTCCACTAGGAAAAAGGTCAATGGGATGTCAATGGATTTACGCTACAAAGTATAAAGTAGATGGAACAATTGAACAATTCAAAGTAAGATTAGTGGTAAAAAGGTACACCCAAACTTATGGAATTAATTATATAAAGACATTTTCCCTTATCACTAAAATCAATATTGTTAAAGTATAGTTGTCCCTAGCTACAAATTTAGATTGTTCATCATAACAACTTAATGTGACAAAATTCTTTTTTTTATAGTGAATTGTATGAAGAAGCCTATATGGAGTTTCAATTAAGATGTGCGGTGACAATAAGATAGAATGAATGGGTGTATAGATTGAAGAAATCATTATATAGGCTAAAACAATCTTTAAAAGTATGGTTTGAAATATTTACAAAATCTATAATAGCTTTTGGATACCACCAAAACAATTCAGACTTACTTTGTCTTTAAAAAGGGGCATGATAAAACCACTGCACTTATTATATATATGAATGACATAGTGGTCACAAGGAATGATCCTAAAGAAAGGAAGGCATTACAAGAGCATTTTTCTAAAGAGTTCGAAATGAAAGATCTTGGCTGCTTAAAATATTTACTTGGGATAGAAATTTTTATACCAAAGAAACCTATGCAAAAGAAAGTATTCATATCTTTTTGGTTTGATAATCGGTCGAGACAGGGACCTCTTATCAACTTGAATGTTGCTCTAAGAAATTCTATCAATTTACCACTTCACACCAAGATGGTTTCACTTATCAATGGGACACAATGGTAGCTCCCTACAAGCATAAGCCATCTGCAACCACCCTCTCGTTCGAGATACATTCTACTGGAATATTTTTTCTGTTCAACTGTTGTCAAACAAGTTCATGAGAGATTTCTTAAAAGAAAAGAAAACAATTTTGGTATAGATTCATATCATTTGGAACAACCTTTTACCACCTAAACTCTCCTTCCTCTTATGGTTGTTCATTTAGAATCGCCTAAACACAACTGATAGAATCAAGTATTTACATGTGGATTCTTCATGCCCTTTTAGCAGCAGAGGAGACAAACATTTATTTGTTCTTCATGTGTGAGGTCACCAATCTTATATAGGAAACAATCAAAATGAGATGCAATTGATCCTTACTAGCGAACACATTCTCTGGTGTAATACAGTAGATGTCTTCTCAAAATATCCCCCCAAAGTTGATATATATTGTGGCTGTGAGCATGTGTGTTAAAAATATTTGGAATGAAAGGAATAATCGAAGATCTAATATTAAACACAAATCTACTCCAACTCTCATCTCAAAGACACTAGATAGCATCAATGAACTAATTTTATTAAGAGGGGTGAGGTAATATCCAAGCTTTCTATATCCCATAACTTGCCATGTAACTGGAGTATATCTTTTGAGTAGTTAGTAGTATTACAAGTTTTAGATGGACAAGGTTATAACTTTGTAATTTTTGTTGTTTGTAACCCCATTCATTGTTCTATTTAATGAAATTTCCTTTTATATTTTCAAAACAAAGAAACTAGTATATCAATATGTCAATCGATTAAGACACTAGTTGAGGAAGGCTTATATTTATATATTAAAGGAAACTAAGTAACTATTGATAAAGGAAGACATTAAAGACTTATAAGGAAGCTGATGTACTTGGCTTGTGCAAGACATGATCTTGATTATGCATTAAGCATTATTAGCCAATTTAATCATAATCATGGAGAACAAAATAAGAATACAATTACACAAATTTTTAAGGTACATGAAATGTGGTTTTGAAAAATGAATTTTATTCAATAAAAATATAAGTTGGCAAAATATAAATGTTTATACAAACATTGATTTGGTTAATGTAATAGAAGATAGATGATTAACTTCAAGTTACTTTTTATTTTTAGGTGACAATCTTGTTACATGGAGAAGTAAAAGAACAAAATGTTGTTGCCCACTCAGGCACAAAAGTTGAACTCAGAGGTATGACACTTAGATTGTGTGAAGTTTTATGGCTAAGGTTGTTCTCCAAGATTTAGGTTACCCACTTAGGCAACCATTTCAATTGTATTGTGATCATAATGTTATGTGTGATATAGCTTACAATCATGTCCAATATGATTAAACAAAACACGTAGGTATCGATAATTTCTTCATTAAGAAGAAGTTAGAAAATAAAAATTATAGAGTTACCTAAGATTTATTTTAAGGATCAACTAGCAAATATTCTTACTAAAGTAGTCATAGATCTTAAGTGTTTTCAAAATGTCTAAGTTGGGAATATATGAAATCTATACACAAATTTGAGGGGGAGTGTTGAAAGATTTTCTTCATAATTGTTGGGATTGTAAAATTGTAATTTATTATTAGTTTCCTAATTTAGAGCTAATTAGATGTCTAACTTCTAGTTGTAAATTAGCAATTAATCAGTTTTTATACTCATTACACTCTCTAAGGCTATGTTTGGTAGGGCAGTTAGGAATGGAATAGGATGGAAGAGGAGGGTTTCACATTACATCCTATTTCATCCTAAACAGTAATAATGAGTTACTTCTGATTTGGGGGGTTTATGATAGAATGTAAAATAATAAATATGTACTACCTAGTATATCCTCAATAATTTTTTATAATACTAATTATACCCTCAACCCTAATAACATGCAGCAAGACAATACATCATTATTTTATCAAATGTAGAATAATCATTCATTATTATTATACATACATTACATTTCATTCCATCCATCTTCTAAACAACATTTCACTATATTACATTATGAACCCTTCCATCCCTCCCAAACAACAATTTTCTAATATTGCATCCATTTACATTCCATTCTATTATAAACCATTCTATTTCATTACATTACATTCTATTCCATTAAAAACATTTCTTCTAACCAAACATAACCCAATTGTGTGTGTATGTACTTTCTCTTGAAATATATGATAGAATATAGAATTTTAAGCCTCAAGTAAGTTTTATATGATTTTTTCTAACTATTATAAGATAAAATCTCTTTCATAAGTTTATTCTACCACATCTTTGCCCTACTATCGTAAAAGAAAATATGTTCATCAATTCTTTTGAATAATAGGTGGAGCACCTTTATACTTGCTCTTTATTGATCCCTTTACATGTTCATAAAATATATTGGAAAAACTCACATGAAATTTTGGATGAATTTTCAATCTTTTGGGCAACTTTATCTTAAATGCAAAATTTCCACTTTTTTATACACTTTAGAAAGGATCATCATACCTAAGAATTAATTCTATATAGGCTAATTTGCTACTTATGTATTTTCAAAATTATGGAATCAATTTGAGTAGCACTTTTTCATATTAAATTCTAACGTATGCCATTTTTGGTTTATTTAATTCTTCATAAAGTATAAAAGTTTACATAAATTATTTTTTAACTTATCAAATAACCCTTATTTGGTTCTAATAAATTTGTATGGTGTTGAAACATTTTTCACTCATATGTTGTTAAAAATAATATAGGTTGAGAATTTTACTTAGGATATCAAGCTTACATGAAATAAAGTTAGAAATGTTATAGTTATCTTGTGGGGAAGGAAGCAATGCATCACTTAATTTAATAAACAAAAAAAGGTTATACGTTTTGAAATAATAAATAAAAGAATGTGTATTACCTTAATGGTGGGACACCTGTTATATAAGGTATAACCAAAGAGGTGGAATCCTAATATGACTATCATTTTAATATTTGAATTATAGTAAACATCTAAACCTTTAATGTTGGAAAAACACTTAATGAACATATCCAAGTGTTTGTATTTATATTGTAGTATGCTTATACTTTTTATAACTTCTTATGAATATTTCTTAAAATGACCTTCCTTGTGATAATACTCGCTATAATGTTTTTCATTAATAAATTGCTTCATGTATAAGGTAAAGATGTAGGCCCAAAATGTTGACTTAGAATATGAGATTGGCACGATCTTAAAGAATGCCTTTTAAGATGTCCCACGCATTATTGGGCCTTTACATATAAAGTCACCCCTATCACTCGTATTGGAACTTCGAAATATTTATTACATTTTGGTATAATAATTTTAGTGAAACTTTTGTTCAATAAGTTGGTCTAACAATAAAGACAATATAATTGGTGAACACGTCGATGAAAAACCTATAAAAAGGCCTTCATGTCCACTTCAGGAAATCCTCTAATTAAATCCAAGGATGTTGATATGTAAAGTTTCTCCAAACCACATAAAAGTTAAAGCAGATCAACTTTCTTTTACCTTTTAAGTTTGTCTTGTTAATAAAAAAGACAAGTTTAATAATAGGGTTCTATGTCATATTTATATTAAAATACACAAATGTCCAAGAAAAAATGTCATTATCTAGTAGCAACCCAAATTTTCACATACTACGGAACATAAGTCTTCTTCATTACTTCTCTACGAAGTCCACTAATTTAAGGAATAAATAATATGTGTCTTTTGTCAACAAATAGTCCATATTTGATCCAATACTGCTTTAAGACACCATCTTACACCTTTTCCACAAATTGATGTTAGTTAGTATCATGTTTGTCTTAATTCCTAATTCTATCTACTAAATTTGTCTTAGCTCTGGATATATTGTAGTAGGCAACAAACACTTCTTTCATGCTAACAACATCAATAACTTAATTACACCTTTTGGGCTTATGCTCCTAAGTCAAATCAAGTTCTATAAAGAATTATTTCCAATGAGCTTAATTGGAAAATTAGTTATTTATCTTGAACGGTATTTGTAAGGTTGTCTATTAGTGTTACAAACTTAGTGTCTAGCAAATAAAATACCAAATTCTCATGTAATTTGCTATCGCTGCTATTTCTTTCTAATGGCCAAAGTATTTTAACTTTGTCTTGGTAAATACCATCTTCTAAAACGTTATTAAGTGTCCCTCATATAATAATGCACCCAATGGATTTATCAAATGCATTATTTTGAATTTCAAATGGAGGTTTAAAGTTAGGCAACTGTGAAACTTGTTTCATCTTAATTACTTGCTCAATAAATCCTCTATAATTTCTTTGAATTGATTTTAGGTTATGTTTACCATAGCTTTCCAATAAAATAATTAACACCCAGTGTGCTTCTTTATGCAACTAACATAAGTATGTTGGGTATATTTTTTGATAGCCCATCCGATAATATCTTTTAATGCTTTAACAAATTTTGACATACATAAATTAGTTAAATCAAGCATGATGAGAAAATTATTAAGTAACATAATAAAATCTTAAAGAATCACTAATGGATGAAAATGATGGAAGTGATAGCTTCCATTGTTCTCATTGATTAAAGCAATCCTTAATGCTAAAGAACATTCCACTTAGTTTCCATCTCACCATTTACTCTAGTATTAGTCCCTTTGGCTATGATATTTTCTTCAAACCAATCCAAAGTTCCCTAGATCAATGATTGAATATCTTATTGGATGTTAGGAAGAGTCTGGTATTCCTTTCTCTCTAAAGGACATATATATAATAAGTGAATGCAAGTTTAAGTACCATGTAGTCTCCTTTAATTTGATATCTAGCTTTGTTTACCTAATATGCTATCTTTAACCACTTAATCTCATTATAATACATATTTTAAAGTTCATGAATTTCATTCCAGGGCTTTAAGCAATAGTTACATATAACGAAAAGGTAATTTAAAGTTTTATTTCTTAGTTGTAAAAATTGCAATAGATGTTACAAGCACTATAAAAATCTATCTATTATTCTCAACCTCTTATTGATTGTTAGCCAAAGAATAAATGAAGTTTCTAAGAGATTTATGTTATATCATACTAGTATTTTCCAAGGAACTATTTAAGCTTAGATCTATAGATCTCTAAACATGATTTTTCAGTGAAATGTACTGAGTTTTGCCTTAGTTAAATCAAGGAGTCTCTTTATATAAACTCTTTCACTTTTACTTTCTCTAAAAGAGTGTGTTTTAGAGAGTCGAATCACAGTAGTTTATACAACACCCTTATCTTTGCTAGTTATCAAACCAAAACCAAGGTACTTCTCTATTCCCTACTAAGCTTTTCATCTCATAACATATGGAGTCCCTCGTATTTAGCATTTTTTGGAGGGTCAATAAGGTATTAGTTTATGGTTTAACTTTATAAAACCAAACTAGTTATTTAATTTAATCAAATTGAAACATATAAATAATTATAACTCTAAAAAATATTTTTTTCTAAAATGTTCGGTAAAATTCATTTTAGTCATTAAGCTTAATCTTAAGTTAGATAAAAATAATTAAATCAGTTTTAGAATTGATTTACAATTTTAAATTCCTTTAGGAGTACTTAAATAGGACTAGGCTATTTTGAATCTAGAGTGGTTATAACTTGGATTACATTAACTCAAGACTAGGTTATAGTAACTGCTGGAACCCCTTCTCGGGCGGGCCACGGGCTCGACGTCCTAAGTGACATCTGGGCGCGTGTCCCACGGGGGAGGAATTCCCCACTAGGTCTAACTTAAAACGGACAAATTCATTTAACCTACCTCCTAACAAAATCCGAGGTAGATCATAGGAAAATTCAATAAAATGCTGATCCCGTGAAAATGCGTGGTGGGATCGTAAAATAAGCATAGACATAAAAATAAGTCAATCAAGAACAAAAATTTCAGAGAAATATTTAATACACAATTTA
>JAOQMS010000008.1:36268314-36279016 GCA_027563885.1 Erythroxylum longipes | reverse complement strand
TAATACTCTACTTTATTATTAAATATTGATTTGAATTAGTGTGCAAAAGGATGGTGGTTAGAATAAAATTAGTTTTCTAAGTCATATTTTCTGTAATCATTGGAATATTAAAGTTAAATGACAATTGCATTTTATTTACATACATATTTACCCAATTTTTTCGTGAACTTTTAAGCCTAAGAGGAAATTTTAGAAATTTTTAAAGGCCTTGTTATTTTTTCATGTGTGTGATATCATGTATAGTAGGATAATTCTAAAACTTGCTTTCATTATACATATTGAGACCATATTTGTTGAAGTAGAAGTATTGATATGATGAAGGCACTTAGATTCACCAATTTGCTTTAGCCTATTTCTTTGAAATCATCATGCCTTAAAATTTACCTTTAGGAATATCCAAGTTTAGCCTTAACTTTTTTTATTGATTAAATCCACATATTAACCTTTATCCTATTTTTCTTCAAAGACCTTTTTATTGCTTTGAACCTTGAAGGTTATTTACATTATTTACTTGTCGAGACTTGAAATTTGTGAAAGGTCTAATATTTGTTGAATTGTGGTACTAATTAGAATATGGAAAAAAGGGAAGAAAGGAAAAAAAAAAGAAAAAAAAAGAATAAGTTTACGGTACCAATGAAGTTGCATTGAAAGGACCTCTGTATACTTATAAACAAGTCTTGTAATATTTCTTTGAGTAAATTTCCTTAACTCCTTTTATTATCCCAATCATACCGTACCTAAACTCTATTACAACATACACAAATACCTTTTGATTTTTGTTTCTAGTTTATACATAAGTGGTGGAGACGCAATTTTATTGCAAGAATATGGTAAGAATTCTACTATGCATGGATTAAGAGTTTGATACTTTTTACCCTAAACACTTGAAGGCATTGAGCAAAATCTTGGTGAGGCTGTAAAGAGATATTTTTTTATTTCAATGCGATTGATGATGTGATTATTATTAATATTTCTTATGAAGTTAATTTTAGGATAACTCGACTCTAATTGTATGGTAATTTGATTCAATAGGATATAATGATGTATAGTCTAAATGGACAAATTAAGATTGAGGATGAATTGATGTTGTAAATTTATAATTTTGATTATGTTTTTCTTAAGGACAAGAATAAACTTAAGTGTGGGTATGTTTAATAGATGGATATTTGACTATATTTTACTACCTATATTTGATGTATTTTCCTTGATATTTTATACCTTTATTGTATATTTGGTACTTAATTTTCTCTAAGTGTGTATAGAGATGATAATTGCCTTCGTGGACTAAAAGGAGAAGAATTCAGACGAGATCAAGGTAGAAATTGAATAATTTGAAGTGTAGCACGGTCGTGCACAAAACTATGCATTTCCCGGAGCCAGTACATTGTCATGATTCTTGTAATTTTCGATTATGCACGGTCGTGCAAGAGACTATGCATCTCCCCAAAACCCTAAATTTTGTTATGAAGAGACATTTTGGGAGGTGAAAGAGGAGGCAATTAGTAAGGGTTGAAGAGGAGACTTAAGGAGGCAATTCTGACGTGGAACTCATTCTTTAGGTGCAATTTTGGTCGAGAGATGTGGAAAACACAAAGAAATCATCGAAAAATCCATCAAAATACAAGATCAAGCCTCTACATTATAAGAACACTTGATAGAAGACAATCAGGAGATTTAGAATTATGAACCCATTGTTTTTGATTCACATTTTTGTTTATGTATGTTTGATTTCTTATTTAATCATGTGTACCTAAACATCTAGTTAGTATTTAGGTTAGATGAACCTTATGTTAATAATTTGATATGTTTTGATTATTTTATTAATACAATTGGTTGTTTGAGATATTATGATCTAATTGTGCGTTTTATTTATGTTCTAATAACTCGAGAATATTATATCATGATTTAATTTCATATGTAGAGATTGAGAAATCCTAGTGTGAATAGATCTACCGTAATTAGAAGGAGTTGATTGCAACCTTAGAGATAGGATAACATAAATCTTCCAGATTATGGTTAAACCTAATAAAGGGATTCATAAATCGGTAACGCAATCCTATAAGATTTAACCTGAAGGATTAGTTGTTAATAGACTCAAGGTTAGCTATTAGCATACTAGAGGAGTCTCTACGGTCTAATACATAAACAAAACAATTGCATGATAAAACATCAATCTATTAAAGGTTTAAAAGGATTCAAACTAGATAATAATTTTTGATAACGATAGTTTTTTAAGTGAATTCCACTATCTTTGCATTCATTATCGTAAGTGAATTCCACTATCTTTGCATTCATTATCACTTCCTATTTCTTTAATTATTTTAGTTTTATTTTTTATTAAAAATCTAAAATCAATATGTAAGCTAGATAATAGAGGAATTAATTACTAGTATTCATCGTCTTCGTGAGATTGACCTGTACTTGTAGGTGCTAGCTACAGCTACATTGTACCTTTATAGTTATTACATAATTGACCAACTCACGAAATAGGTCAATCACTTTTACTCCAAAACTTTATGGGATTTAACTTTAATTTGTGCATTTTTATCCTATGAAAGGCTTTTCGTATATCATGGATATAATTTGTACTCTTTTTTATTTCCAATAATGTCATTTATTTAAACTTTCAAAGTACATTATATCAAATCATGGAAGATAACATTTATAGCCCATTAATAAGTGGCTCTTACGTTCTTTAAACCAAAAGGCATTATGACCCATTTGAATTTCCTTATTGACCCTAGACACCAAAAAGTTGTTATAGAAATATCATTTTCTGCTATAAATATTTGATTATGACTAGAAAAAAGTCCATAAAAGAAAATAAAGAATGTCTAACCATTACATTTATTAATAAATCTGTAATCGGCATTATGTATACATTATTAGAAGTAGTTGCATTTAAATCCCTAAAGCCAAAACAAAATTTTATTTTTCCATATTAACTATAAGCATAATGTTAGCTAACCACCAAGTATATCTAGTTGGTCTAATGAAACTAGCCTTATATAGTTTTTCAACTTCTTTTTTAATCTTCAGTTCAACTTCTTTAGACCACCACATAGGAAGTTGACTATGAAGGACAAATTATGGCTTCATTAAAGTATGTGTTCCACCATCGTTTTATCAACTCTCACATTTCAATATAGTCCTAAGCAAAATAATCATTAAATTCTTTCAAGAGTTTTACTAGTTCTAACTTTATCTTTGAATCTAAGTTTTTGCTGATAAAGAATCCGCATAATTTTACTGATTCACTTCATCTAATTATTCTTATTTTTGGCTCCCACATTCATCAAACTTTTTAGTAACAAATTCTTGGACACAATCATCCCTTATTTATGGTTCCTCTTATTATTCAAAAACTAGTTCTACGTTATCACATTTACTTATTTCTTTAGAATTCTCTAAGAATTTTTGTATTCAATATTTGATCTCAATAGCTGCAGTTGTTGTTCTTTCTTTTTATGAAAATTCATGCATTAAGTTCCTCTATAATGGGAAACTTCATCGGCCTAGGAGCATGCATGATGGTAGTTGTTTTTATGAATCTTTCTAACTCTGTTTTTATGTTTTCTTTCCTTCTATTATAATAAGATGATTTCTAAATTTGAACAAACTTTACATTATATCTATAGAATTTAGCATCCATAGCATAAAAAATAGTTGTAAATCAGCCAAATGATTTCTACTTCATCTCCTTTCCATAAAAGTAACAAAGAGACAATAAGCTACAATAGTTGGAGTGGATCCAATCTTGCCCCAATAAGACTTGGTAGCTAGCATGAGTGTCAATAACCAAGAAAGCAGCTAATGAAGTCTTTCCTCCTACCATAATATTTATAGGTAGAATTCCTTATGCTATAGTAGTTTCACCATTAAATTTAACAATGTATACTTAAGTTGGGGTCAAATATGAATTGTGTTTTTCCAAATATAACACAGTCTAATGTTTATCACAGACCTATTATCGATTAAAACTTTTGAAGTTAGCCTTCTGTCAATATAAGTTTTAATATATAGAGGTCTTATATGTTGTGTCATAACATCAACTAGCTTTTCCAACACCATCTTTTTTGGAATTCTCGATCCTATTGCCAATAATGACATCTTAGATTCTCCTTACCCAAGAAGGGATTTTGTTTTCTTTGCAAAAGATTTTCCAAATGAAGAAGGTAGTTTTATGGAAGAAATGGTATATGATACCTGAATTGGAATTTCTCCCATCGTAATGGATTCATTGGAATCCTTATTGTGGCTCTCAAAATAGGCCAACTACTTATGAAACTTAAAGTTCTCTTTTGTGTTAGCTAATTTTTCACTAATGACTTCTACATAACCTTTTTTATTATTAGGATCTATAGTTCTTTCCTCAAAGAAGATAAGTCTTAAAAAGGATTACTTTTTGAAGTGGGCGATTCCAACAATAATGGCTTAATTTTCTTAATCTTAGGAATGGACCTATGTCATTAAATCTTTCATTTTTTAGTTCAACTTAAAGGCATTAGATTTTTTAGGTGTCTTACCCAATGTCATTTCCAGGATAGTGGCATTATAAATCTAGGTTGTCTGTACTAAAAATTAAGAATTTGTATTTTATATATTTGCATATAAACTTGAGTGAATTTTGTTTGGTGATTTTTTTCCTAAAATTTTTACCTTTTGTTAGGTTCTAGGAATTCATTGACCCTCATTCCCAAAGTTAGTATTATAGTTAGAAATAAAAAAACATGTTCTTGAACTTGATGTTGATGCTAAATCATCTTCCATAATTATCAACTTCTTTTTAACATCTAACAATAGATGTAAGTTGAAATCAGTGGTTTGAACAATTACCATTAGCAAGAATGGGTCTTCATTTTTCAATATAGTTGATCAACTTTAACGAACAATATAATTTCCTTATTGATTTGGTCTTAGGGACCACATTCTTTAACCCCTAATATAAATTTGTCTTATGGCTCCAGGTATTGTGATATTTGCAGCAGTCTCTACCTTTTATCTCTTCTTTTATAGGAATTATACGCTTTAGTGGTAAGGTGATGAATTTTTTTTGCAACAAATAATTAAAGATATTATATATTTTAGGGGTGTCAAAAATCTATTTTGATGGAGCCTATATTTTTCTTTTGCCTTTCAGGCACTTACTCTCCAAAGAGGTATAAACTAGAGATGTTGACTTTGAATATTGTTGAATCATAAGAATTCACCTCTCTAACACAAGTGCCTACTAAATTCTTCTTTTAGTGTCCTTATTCCTTAAGAATTTCTTCGTATTCAAAGACATTTGCCACCAGTTCATAGAAATAATGAAGTTCTATGCCTTGTAATTTCTTCCACAATTTAATGTCTAGACTTCTTTGAGCTAACTTCATACATTCAGTTTCTGGGAATACAATCTAGCATCAATTTTCATTTTAATGAAATGAGTGATGAACATGTCAACATTCTCACAACTCTTCTAAATGAACCCTTGACAACTTAGCTATACAAACTTCAAGCTTAATCTTAAAAAATTGAGTATGAAATGATCTTTATATTTTAGCCCTAAAAATGATAGAATTCTTGGGCAACAAAACATACCAAAAGAAGGATGTATCTATTAATGAATTTAGGAATAGCTTCAGCTTAAAGTTGTTGAATTTTTTGTAGTTGGTTAATTCTCCACATTGTATAGTGAATCTAGTGATGTGCTCAATGATCAATTGAACATCTTCATGAAAAATAAGTCAAATTTAGTAATTTTATAACCATGAGGATAAGGATTCTTATGATAAATTTGATCCATATAAGGCTTATGAAATTTTAGGCGGCCAAGTTGTCTTAAACCACTCCCTTACAATTCTTGAATAGCTTCTTTGATGGCTTCCATAATGACTTGTAATCTCATTTAAGTGGGAGAATAATATGATTGCGGTTTACAACTACAATGTTAACTGTTCCCCTCAAAATTGTATTATGGTTCATTAGCTTCAGCCTTCACACCAAATACTTGCCTACCAAAAATTTAAGGTTTGACTATTTATTGGCTATTTTTAGGATTAATGCACAGAGGTGTCACAAGAACATCCTCTCTTTTGTAAGGAGGGACATATCTTTCATCTATAGAGGATGTAACTAGAAGATGACTATACTTCCTAACTACCACCATATTGGGATCAAGATGCCCCCCAAGTCCTTCAAAGATTTACTTTGCTAAGGTAGAAGAATTGTACCCAACAAACTGTATCAAAGTGGTAGATAGTTTATTAACCTTCTCTATTAATATATTAATTGTATTGACCATAGAGGTCATGATAGATCTCTAACTCTAGAATTTCATTTGTGCAAATAAATTCATTTTGTTGTGGCAATTTTGAGTTCTTGCAAATAGGAATGTGTGAGATTCCCATAGCGATTGAAGAGGGGAACGAAGTAGGCCTTATAAGGCTATGAAAACCTCTCCCTCATAAATGCGTTTTCCTGAGCGAGTGTGCGGGAAGAGAGAAACCTTGAGGGCTTGCTTGGGCCAAGGCCCAAAGCGGACAATATCTATGAGTAGGTGATCTAGGGCTGCTACAAATGGTATCAAAGTTAGTACCCCAGTCGGTAGGGCCTACTGGAGAGTTGGACTCTCCATTAAAGACGTGTTTTTCCCGAGCGAGTGTGTGGGAACAGTAAAACCGTGAGGGCTTGGCTAAGTCAAGGCCCAAAGCGGACAAATATTTGTGAGTGGGTGGTTTGGTATGTTAAAAATGGTATCAGAGCCAGGACCTGAGTCAGTAGGACCAGCTAGAGAGTTGAACTTTTCTCCAAAGACGCGTTTTCCTAAGCGAGTGTGCGGGAAGAGCAAAACCGTGAGGGCTTGGCTGGGCCAAGGCTGAAAACAGACAATATCTATGAATGAGTGGTCTAGGCTGTTACAAATGGTATTAGAGGCAGGGCCCGAGTTGGTAGGTCTGATTGGAGAGTTGGACTCTCCCCCAAAGACGTGTTTTCCCAAGCGAGTGCGTGGGAAGAGCAAAACCGTGAGGGCTTGGTTGGGCCAAGGCCCAAAGCAGACAATATCTGTGAGTGGGGTGATCTGGGATATTACAAGTGGTATCAGAGCTAGTACCTGGGCCAATATGCCAGCATTGGACGCTAGGCCTCCGAGGGGGGTGGATCCAGGCCTATGGGCTAGCGTTGAACGCTGGGCCTCCAAAGGGGTGATCCAGGCCTATAGGCCAACGCGGACGCTGGGCCCCCAAGAGGGTGGAATATGAGATTCTCATATTAATTGGAGAGGGGAACGAAATAGGCCTTATAAGGATATAGGTACCTCTCCCTTACAAGACGCGTTTTCCTAAGCGAGTGTGCAGGAAGAGAAAAACCGTGAGGGCTTGGCTGGGCCAAGGCCCAAAGCGGACAATATCTGTGAGCGAGGTGATCTGGGATGTTACAAGTGGCATCAGAGCCTGTACCCGGGCCAATATGCCAGTGTTGGACGCTGGGCCTCCAAGGGGGGTGGATCCAGGCCTATGGGCCAGCATTAGACACTGGGCCTCCAAGAAGGGTGACCCAGGCCTATGGACCAGCGAGGACGCTGGGCCCCCAAGGGGGGTGGAATGTGAGATTCCCATATCGATTGGAGAGGGGAACAAAGTAGGCTTTATAAGGCTATGGATACCTCTCCCTCACAAGACGCGTTTTCCCGAGCGAGTGTGCGAGCAGAGCAAAACAGTGAGGGCTTGGCTGGGCCAAGGCCCAAAGTGGACAATATCTGTAAGCGGGGTGGTCTTAGGTTGTTACAAATGGTATCAGAGCCAGTACCAGGGCCGATATGCCAATGTTGGACACTGGGCCTCTAAGGGACGTGGAATGTGAGATTCCCATATCGATTGGAGAGGGGACCGAAGTAGGCCTTATAAGGATATGGAAGCCTCTCCCTCAAAGACGGCCTCTCCCTCAAAGACGTGTTTTCCCCAGTGAGTGTGCGAGAAGAGCAAAACCGTGAGGACTTGGCTGGGCCAAGGCCCAAAGCAAACAATATCTATAAGCGGGTGATCTAAGGCTGTTACAAATAATATCAGAGCTAGTACCCGAATCGGTAGGACCGGCTAGAGAGTTGGACTCTCCCTCAAATACACATTTTCCCGAGCGAGTGTGCGAGAGCAGCAAAACCATGAGGGCTTGGCAGGGCTAAGGCCCAAAGCGGACAAATATCTGTGAGCAGGTGGTCTAGTATGTTACAAATGGTATCAGAGCTAGGACCCGAGTTGGTAGGACCGGCTGGAGAGTTGGACTCTCCCCAAAAGACATGTTTTCCTGAGCGAATATGCAGGAAGAGCAAAACCGTGAGGGCTTGGTTGGGCCAAGGCCCAAAGTGGATAATATCTATAAGCGGGGTGATCTGGGATGTTACAAGTGGTATCAGAGCTAGTACCCAGGCCGATATACCAGCGTTAGACGTTGGGCCTCCAAGGGGGGTGGATCCAGGCCCGTGGGCCAGCTTTGGATGCTGGGCCTCCAAGGGGGTGATCCAGGCCTGTGGGCCAACGAGGACGCTGGCCCTCCGAGGGGGTGGAATGTGAGATTTCCATATCGATTGGAGAGGGGAATGAAGTAGTCCTTATAAGGCTATGGAAACCCCTCCTTCAAAGATGCGTTTTTCCGAGCGAGTGTGGGGGAAGAGCAAAACTGTGAGGGCTTGGCTGGGCCAAGGTCCAAAGCGAACAATATCTGTATACGGGTGATCTAAAGCTGTTACAAATGGTATCAGAGCCAATGCCTGAGTCGGTAGGACTGGTTGGAGAGCTGGACTCTCCCCCTAAGAAGTGTTTTCCCGAGCGAATGTGCAATAGGAGCAAAACCGTGAGGGCTTGGCTAGGCCAAGGCCCAAAGTAGACAATATCTATGAGCGGATGGTCTAGGCTATTACAAATGGTATCAGAGCCAGGACTCGAGTTGGTAGGACTGACTAGAGAGTTGGACTCTCCCCCAAAGACATGTTTTTCTGAACGAGTGTGCAGGAAGAGCGAAACCGTAAGGGCTTGGCTGGGCCAAAGCCTAAAGTGGATAATATCTGTGAGCGGGGTGATCCGGGATGTTGCAAGTGGTATCAGAGCCAGTACCCAGGCCGATATGCCAGCATTGGACGCTGGGCCTCCAAGGGGGTAGATCTAGGTCTATAGGCCAGCGTTAGACGTTGGACCTCCAAGGGGGTGATCTAGGCCTGTGGGCCAGCGAGGATGCTGGGCCCCTAAGGGGGGAATGTGAGATTCCCATATCGATTAGAGAGGGGAACGAATTAGGCCTTATACGGCTATGAATACCTCTCCCTCACAAGACACGTTTTCCCGAGCGAGTGTACGGGAAGAGCAAAACCGTGAGGGCTTGGCTGGGCCATGACCTAAAGGAGACAATATCTATAAGCAGGGTGGTCTTGGGCTATTACAAACAGTATCAAAGCCATTACTCGGGGCGGTATGCCAGCGTTGAACGCTGGTCCTCCAAGGGTGGAATGTGAGATTCCTATATTAATTGGAGAGGGGAACAAAGTAGGCCTTATAAAGCTATGGAAACCTCTCCCTTAAAGATGCATTTTTTTGAGCGAGTGTGCAGGAAAAGCAAAACCATGAGGGCTTCGTTGGGCCAAGGACCAAAGTAGACAATATCTGTGAGCAGGGTGGTCTAGGTCTATTACAATTGGTATTAGAGCTAGTACCCCAGCCGATATGCCAGCGTTGGACGCTGGGCCTCTAAGGGGGTAGAATGTTAGATTCCCATATCGATTGGAGAGGGGAACAAAGTAGGCCTTATAATTCTATAGAAACCTCTCACTCATAGACGCGTTTTCCTGCGTAGTAAAACCGTGAGGGCTTGGCTGGGGCAAGACCCAAAGCGGATAATATCTATAAGTGGGTAGTCTGGGCTGTTACAAATGGTATCAGAGCTAGGACCCGAGTCAGTAGGACCGACTGGAGAGTTGGACTCTCCCTCAAAGACGCGTTTTCTCCAGCGAGTGTGTTGGAAGAGCAAAACCGTGAGGACTTGGCTAGGCCAAGGCCCAAAACGGACAATATCTGTGAGCGGGGTGGTCTTGGGCTGTTACAAAATGTTAGTTAAAGATACCTTGTTGAGATTCTCTACCTTCTAGGATACAAAAGCTTCATTCCTACTATTATAGGAAATTCTTCATCCAAGGCTAGAGGCATAGTGATTTCTATTCCATTCCTTATTCATGGCATCATATTCCCAATGGGCATGCCAAATTGTTAATATCGGGTGCCAGGGAGGGATTCTCCCATAATTTATTCTTGACTTTTTATTGACAATATAAGTGGGCTTCAAAAAACTTAAAAAATTGACCAAAAAAGATAAAATTTGTTAAAGTGAGATCTAAATTAAAGACACTAATTGATTGAAACAAAATTGGAATCACAACTACAAAAGGCAATTTGAATAACAAAGATGAATTCACAATGTAAAGAAAGCTGAAAAATAACAAAGTATTTTTTAGGTAGGTTGATTATCCTCTCTAGAGATTGGTTTTGATGTTTTCAATATTATGTTTGATGTTATCCTCTAGGTGCTAGTGTGTAGCATCCTGTCCCCATACTAAGGGTTATAACCTCGATTTCAATAATGGGGAGATTGGAAATGAAAGAGTTAGAGGAAAATTTGCATTTCATGCTCAGCAGAATGTTAGCATACATGCATGTGAATTTGAGTCTTTGCACAT
>JAOQMS010000008.1:36257933-36268214 GCA_027563885.1 Erythroxylum longipes | reverse complement strand
AAAAGGGCCCAAATGGCTACTGAAATTATTGTTGATTTTATTACTATGATTGAAAGTGTTTATGGAATAAAGTAGGCTATATTTGATGATTGATCTCTGTATACTATGTTGTGGTTTCAAAAAAAAAATTGTATTAAAATTTGAATGAGTGAGTGTCTTAGCACGCCACCCTCGCGGGGCACGAGCTCGGACATCATCCATCGATGTTGGGTTCGGGTCTTATGGGAGTGGGGTGTTACATAGTGAATTTATAATCCTCTCATCCTTAAGCATGTTTTTCCTATAATTGCCCATTTCCCTACATTCTATGTAACTACCTGCCACTATCTCCTTAACTTTTACGTTCTAGACTTCTTATAACTACTTAACTTTTAGCCCACTTGGTCATTTTTTTGTTAACTATCTTCCATCATTTTACGAACTTACACATTTTAGACTTCTATGAATTCAACACATTGCTTCCCGCATCCCTTGGTTTTTGTTTCCAATGAATTCTCTAGCTAAATATATACTGGGCTTTTATTTCTAGGATGCTTCCATTTGTTGTTTGAATTACTTTCCAAATGGGCTAAATTATATTAAGCTATTAACACTTAGCAAACTTGGCTTTCTCACCTACAAAAGAGAAGCTTTGCATGTTTTAGGAAATTTGAGTGAGATATTATTTTATGCATGCATAATAAAATAAATAATTTTTATGATTTCTTGAATATTATGATAAGTTAATATATAACTTGATTAATGCATAAATATAGTCAAATGTGAAACATAAATTATACTTTATTGTAAAATTTGATCTCCTTTTCCTACATTTTTTCTCAAACCGATTTTTGAAATAAATTAATCATAACCGCCGAAGTTGGACAAGTATTTAGCCTCTAACGATATTAACACAAATAAGTTGAAAGAACCCTCCAAGTAATATTGAGATAAATAAGTCAGAAGTGCTAATTCATTAAAAGTCTAACCTTATTTATAACAAGGTTTAAACTTTTTGGTATTTAATTTGCAATTTTAATCATAATTAATTTTAATTTTATTTCAATATAAATTAAATCAAAATGAGATTTAGTATCTAATATTACTCCTTATTTATCAAATATCTTATATTTGAGTTTATAGTTTTTCAAACTTTAAAATCAAGTTCAACTTAATTAAATTATATGTTTTTCTCTTCAATCATTCTTTGTGTGTTACTCATTAAATTACTAAATATGCTAACAATGGATATAAACATAACCTTAAATTGTATTTACAATTAGATAAATTAAACTCATTTGATATATCTTTAATTTTATAATTAAGAAATTTTATATAAGATCAAGACTGACTTTTAGTAACACATTATGACCACCAAAATATTATGAACATCGAAGTGATTTTAACTAACTTTTGTACTCATAATTTTTTTATATAATTCAATCATTACTATACTAGGATTTAGACATAAAATATTAAATTTATGTCTACTTTATTTGATTTCAATAATATTAGTTTTCCAACATTAGTAATTGGTTCCTTTAATGACATTTTAAAACTAATTTTCAAATCATCATTCCACCTCACCTAAAGATTATTTCAAATCAATACTAATCGATAACAAGTGAATATTTTCCCTAATTACTTTTGGCGATGAATCTTTTATTGATCACCCAATTACATCTATATAATTTATGTCATATCTAATGACTACCAATTAAATACCTTTGACTAGAATATATCATACGTAATATCAAAATATATAATATAATATGTATATGAGTTACTCTAGAAATCTTAAGTCAAAGCATTATTAATACAATCATCACAATAACAATTCTTTTGGATATATATTCAATGTTTCATATATAATTTCTTATCAGGTTAATTCAGTAAACTTCTTCTCTAACAAATACTCACATATTTGTTTAAGTATCTTAATTAATTACACAAATATATATAAGATAAAGAATGTATTTAATTAATTTTATTAAGAAATCTAGAATCAATCAATTAGTTGTATATTATGAGTGATCATTCTTTTGTGAGATTACAAAAGCTGTTTGAGTAGTGATAGTTATCATGTTCATGTTAGTTTTCTGCATAAAAAGACATGGACAAGCTTTATCAACTCTAGCAATTTCATTATTGATCCTTCTTTTTTCTTTCTTTTTTTGTTTTGCTTATTTCTAATACTATTTGTAGACTTTAATGTAGCAAGTGTATAGCCTCGGATAAAAAGGCACTCGCTCCATTCCTAATTTGCATAATATAATCACAAGTTGCCTTTATTTGGCTTCATTAAGCACATAGAAGCAGTGTCAAATTCTTATATGGTAGTTCTTTTTTTTTTTTATGCGTAAACGTAAGTTAATTCTAATGTTGGTTGGTTATACTTTGCTAGTAGCTTTAAATGACACCTCAAGTAAACTTATCTATTATTACGAATTGAACTTCAAACATTAAACATAAGATCGAGTATAATAGTCTCTATGGGAAGACAGAAACTATTTAAAGTAATATGGTGGTTTCTAATGGGATGGGTACGGTGAATTGACGACTTCCACATTGGATGGACCACTTCTTGGGTCTGGTCTCAAATGAAGCCAGCCCCCAATGCCATAACTTGCCTGAAAACGTTTGTATTGTATCTGCCGATTTGAATTTGAATTATCCAAAATCAGTCATGTTTTACAAAATTTTGAATGGTTTCCGTCAATCACATACCTTTCGTTGTGGGGGCAACTTTTCGGTCGAATCGCGTGATGAAAATGACGTTTCTTGTTGTTTAGGCAAAAGCTCCTAGGTGCTTAACTCAACTTCTTGAAGCAGACCTGCCCCGAGCGGCGTTTATTTGACCGTCTCTTTTTCATCATCATGTCTCATTTCTGTATTTACGTCTTTCCTTAGTTAATTATAGACTAAAAGGGAAACATATTCTCAAATCTACAATGATAAAAACTTGTTTTCATACTCCAACAACTTGAAGAAGGAAAACAGCGCAAAAAGTTCCGAGTATCACAAACATTTCAACTCCTGGTTAAACATTTCCACATGATATCAAATAAATACAACAGAAAAGCATTCCCACACAGCTGTAAATGGTAGAAAACAGAACATATAGAAAGTGAAAGTACCAAGAAAAGTATTACTAATTTCCTTACTTAGAAAAAATAATACCTAATATCAGCAGCATTAGCTGGAAGTCATTTAGAGCCTAACGCGTTAGGGAATGTACGGATTTACTTTCCGTGGAATTGGAATCCATTAGGAAACTTAATCTTATTCACACTGAATTATAGACCACAGAGGCCGACCAATTCTTATGTCAACAACTGAACTTCTCTTGACATGCTTCAAAAAACTATCTCAAACAAAGTGTGACCCGTTCTGCTCTCTCAATAATGAAAAAATGATAATTACTCCATTAACAGCCAGTCCCAAGTTAGTTAGTATAGGAATAGGGCATTACCCCACAAACATCTCAACGACAGAAAACACAGTTTGTCAGTTTTGCTTTGGAATGCTCGAGGTTCCATGCCTAACAAATGCCTCAGGTTATGGCCATGCTATGTTTAAGCGAAAACTCGCAAATTTAAATAAGGAGGCGAAAGGATCAGGGCTTTAAATTCACAAGTATCAGTTTTTAAAAAATAAAATTGACATATCGAAACCAACCAGCTAAACCCATAACTTAACCCATCTGGATCAATGAACAGTGGCATTCTTCTCTGGTGTTCTGAATGATGAAGGTGAAGAAGCCAGTGGGAGTACCTGAGAAGAGCCCGAAGGGTATTGAGGTAGAAGATGAAGAAGCTCTCTTTCTTTGGTTTTAGTACCAACTATGAAGCCTAAAAAAGACCCTTCGGTGTTTTCACTTAGGGGTGTTACATTAACAGCCTTAACTTGAGAACTATAACTCTTCGATGCCCTTTTATCAGCTTCTTCCATTAATCTCCTCAAAAGTTTCTCTTCTGCATCTCTCAAGAACTTAAATTTCGGAGGTGGTGAAGATCTAAGCCTGTTAAGCTCTGCCTCCGCTGATGATTCAAAGAGAGGATTGAATCCATGGCGGTGATAAGAATCCAAAGGATTTAATGGAGGAGACTTCAAGGCTGGAGAAGCTAAAGGACTGAGAAAAGGGTTGTCGACAGTGAGCATTATATCACTCAAGCTTCGTGTTCTTGACCCTTTTCTACTTCTATCACCTCTAGATTTGCCATCCTCGGACTCCAAATCTTCTTTGGTTTCTTCTTTAATTGTGAACAGAAATCTTGGTGGTCCTGCAAGATTGTGCAGCCTCATGAGCTCTGATTCCACACTTTCTTCGCCACAAACTTTCACTGCCCCCAATTCCAGGTCTGGTTCTTGGCCACGAACTTCAGAGTCCCTAATACTGTCTTGAGCGTTGTTGCGGCTATGCAAAGATGAAGAAGGCTTCCGCCAGCAGACCAAGTGAAAGAACTCCTTTGCGTAGTTGTTGCTGTAATCTTGGTCTTCAATTTCTCTGTTGGCAATTCTCTTCTTCCACCATAACAAATAGTAAAGTTCAGCCAATAGCGCTAGAGCAAGGCAACCAAACACTAGACTCAAACCAATACCTAAACCACCGAAAGTAGTCATCTTTACACCGAACTTACATTCCCGGAGCAACTACAAACAGCTTTCTGCAAAAGGATCCCCAAGTAATCCTCAAAGGAAAACCCTTTATCGATATGTAATCTGCGAAAATGGGAAGACAAAAGCACCCACCAAATCCGAAACTAACACTGCTTTTTGTCTACTAAATTTTCGATAATCCAAGGATTGAATCAAAAGAAGTCTTTCTTTCCCGAGTGAGAAACTATCTTTCTATTTATTCTCAAATTACAAGGCAAGAATCAGTGGGTGTTGCCTAAAACATACGCTACGAGGAAGTGATGTAAGTTGGGAGAATCCTACAGTAAGAGTGACTAACTTACCTTGCAAGTACTAGAATTGAGAAGGCAACATGAAACCCAAACAGACCGAAGACATATGAGTGACAGGCCACTTAACTGATATTGGAGGGGTCACAGGGGGGACGACGCATAGTTTTGTACACTTTGTGTCGTATTGCATGTGGAATTTGGTTGGCGAAGCAACCCACATGGGCTTGCAAAAGCGTTTCCCAAAGGACACCGTCTATAATTAATTATACGCACAAACGACATATATATTAATGCAATAACAACAATTCAATGAAAAGGGATTCTTTTTACATTAAAAAATTAATACCAAAACAAAAGTAAAAATAAGGAAATTAGCAATTAAAATTAAAATTTTTTTATTTTTATTTTTGTTTTTATTTTTTTGCTGTTTTTCTGTTTGGAGTCCAGACAAAGGCAAGGGAGGCATGCGACTGTACACGTAGTCTGCTATCTTGTCTGGGCGACAGTGCCAAAGGACAACAATCGTCACCACCACCGTACACGTCTTAGCTGGGCCAGGCCAGCATTTGTATGCATCTCTTCGTAACATGGGGAATGCAGCTAACCAACGATTGCAATGAAAATAAAACAATTTTGGTTTCAAGAAATTAAAGTTTCTTTTAATGAAATGTACTTAATATTCAATATCACCAAACAAATTCTTGACAACATGCTTATTATTTTATTCCAATAGTTTATATATTAAAAAATATAAATAGCGGGCTGTTTGAAAACTTCCGAATTGAATTCATTAACGAATTGGATTAAGTTATATTAATGAGATTGAATTGAATTTAATTTATACTGTTTGGAACAAGCCCAGTAATATTAAAAATGAATTCAATTACACTGTTTGGAATGAGAATGAATATAGTGAGAAATGAGAATAAATATTATCATTATAATTATGATGGTTGGTTAAGAGGAAGGAATGATTATCATTATCATTAACAACCGTTGGTTTGAAAAAAATATTGAAAAATAAAAATTTATTATATTTTAATTAATTAATTAATTATATTTTAATTAATTATGTAGCAATTAATCAGTTACAATATATTGATTAATTAAAATATTGTAATTAATTGTAATTAATTATATTGTAACTAATTAAATAATTAAAATATAATTAGATAATTAGTTAAAATATAATAAGTTTTTATTTCTCAATATTTTTTATAAACCAATCCTATCAATAGTAATGATAATCATTCCTTCCTCTTAACCAATCATCATAATTATAATGATAATATCCATTATCGTTCCTCACTATATTCATTCTTATTCCTATTACCATTCCCCTGTACGAATCAACCGCCCCCCTAAAATATTATGCTATAATTTTAGCACAAATAAGGAATTAAATTAGTCTAATTTTTGTTAAAAATTCATTAAATTATAATTCACATCTAAAAAATATTCTTAATTAAATAAATTTAGAAGCTAGACAACAAATTGAGTTGAGTCAACACTAAAGTCAACGTATCTAATGCACAAGGCTCTCCATTTTATGGGAGTTTGAGTTTGCATTTTTACAAAGAGATTGTTTCTGTAACTTGAGTCTTTAATCTTATGGTCACAAAGGAATAACTTTACCAATTATTTCAAAACTCACCCTCGAAGTTAAGTTGACAATAAGTTTATAAATTAAAATAATATTATTTAATTAATATAATATTATATTGACAATATTATTTGAGTCAATTCAATTCTTTTAGATCGGGTCAATCCGACTAAGATTGAATTAAATCTTTGATGTCAAACCGAGTTAGTTTCTTAAATTTAAGAGATAACATAACCAAAAGTGTCTAATCTTTTGAACATTTTTTAATTTAGTGCCAAACTTTCCAAAATTTTAAATTTAGTATCTAACTTCTCAAATTCTGTATAATCAGCCCAAAATATTGTTTTTGCTGATTTAACTAATAGGTACACATTTACGTGATATTTGGAGGTAACATTTTTGCATTATGTAAATAATTATTATTTTAAAAATTATTAAGGTTTGGTTAGAAGAAAAAATTTAAATGCTAAAAAAATTAATATATTTCTAACCCAAACATAATTTGATCATTTATTTTATATTCAAATTTTATATTTTTTCATTAAGTGATTTATTTAATATGTATAATTTAAGATTTAGAAAATAAGAAAACTTACGTCATAACCGTGACTTTTACTATTATCGCCTTTTATCCTATACCACGGCACGATTGTGACTTAAAAAAGTCACAACTATGATTTTGATGATCTCTTATGCAATAATCTACCTTTTATTAGAAGAAAAATTTTTGATGCAAAAAAAACAGTATAACTTCAAATACAATTATAATCGTTTATTTTATATTCAAAATTCATATTTTTAAAAATTGTTAAGAGTATCAAGTTAGACGAAAAATTTTTAATGCTAAAAAAGTTAATATATTTCTAACATTTATTTAATATGTATAATATAAGATTTAGAAAACAAGAAAACTTACCTTTATATAACTTATATAATACTTTCGTACATAACACGTTCACGGTTGTGATAAGCGCCACGACACAACCGTGACTTCTTTTACTTTTAAATTATTATTCAGCGGCACGATTGTGACTTAAGAAGTTACTACCGTGTGATTTCTTTTAACTTTATTAAATTATTACTTCATTCCATATTTCTGAATTAACTCCGCTAAAGTTTATTTTAAAAATCAATAATTATCAAAATTTTGATTATCTCTCTATTTTGCTGTTTCAAATTGCTTTTATTAGAAGAAAATTTTTTAATGCTCCAAAAAACTAATATCAGTCTAACTTCAAATACAATTATTTTCCTTTATTTTATAATCAAAATTCATATTTTTAAAAATTAATATCTAATTAGTGCGTAATTTATTTAATATATATAATTTGAGATTTATTATAAGTGTTATTAAAAAATACTTAACATAGAAAAGAAAATTATAGACCAGCTTAAAAATTCATATTTTTAAAATTTTTACATAATTTTTTATTATCTATAATTTATTATTTATCATAAATATATTTTCAAACATTACTGACATTGATGTCTTCGATGTGCTCTGCTCTAGCTACATCTCACTACCTTGGCGAGAGCGTAAAATTTGGTTTTGCGGTTGAATTGAAAATTCGCATAACCCTAAAATTTACTTTCAGTATTAAATCACACCCGTAACATTTTTTAACTTTTTAATCACATATTATAATTTATTAATTTTTTAAATTTCATTGTGATTTAATAAATCACACTGTGACTCCTCAATCTATAAATTTTTTACAATCATAACTTTATTTTTAAATTAAATACAAAAATATTATGACACAACTCTCTTTCTATACTTTTTTATTGTATATTATAATATATTAATTTTTAAAATTTCACGAGTGTGATTTAATAAGTCACACCCATGCCTCATATTTCTTTTATTACAACACAACTCTTTTTTTAACTTTTTAATCATATATTATAATATATTAATTTCTTTAATAATACATTTATTTAGACATTGTCCAATAAACTTTACTAAACTATTTTATCTTTTCTACTGTATAAATTTCACAATGTTCACTCATATATTTGTTTTGTTTGGAGAGAGCGTATTGACCTGGTGCAAAAGACAAAATCAAATAATATGACCATAAATAAAAAATAAAAAATCATGAATTTATAAAATAAAATTTTAAATCCCACAATTATATTTTTCCCTTAAAATTTTAGATTACAATATATTCATTTATATATTTATTTATATACTGATGTTTAATTTAAATTTAAGTGGGCGTTATATCCCTGTTTGGTTCCATTTATTTTTACTGTTTTTTGTTGTGGTTTTCATAAACAAACAAACCAATTATGAAATCATGTTTGGCTAAGTGTCGTTGCCATTTTTGGTTTCTGAAAACAAAAAAAACAGCAATAAATTTACGAAAATGTAAAAAAGACCTTTACGTAAACTTTTAAAACAAGGTTTTTTTCTTCATCAAAACACGTTTTCTTTTAAACAAAAATTCTGCGCAGCCCGACTCTTCTCCGTCTTCAGGTTCTGTCGTCTCCATCTTCAGGTTCGTCTTCTGCACATTTCACCAATCTTCACCTGTTTTGTTCTCACGTCATTTTAAACTCCAGACATATAGCTTTTCTTGTTCCTCAAGTTTTGCAGCTGTCTTGTTCTTGAACTTCCCGTTATTTAATGTCTACTGAGGAGGCTTTTTCTGGTGGCATTGAAGTAAATCACACGTTAGTAAAGACTTTAAGTTCAAGAAACGAGATACACAAGAAGGGGGGTTGAATGGTGTATCCTCCTTTTTAATATAAAATCTCGAAAAGAAAATTTTTCTTTCTTATTAGAAGAATATCACAATTTATTACGTAGATAAATCGCAAATTACTTCTCTAAGAGTTTTAACAACAAAGTAAACTAAAGTAAATAGTAGAGAATAGACAATGCGATTTTTATACTGGTTCATCCCAAACCGTGGGCTACGTCCAGTCCTCAGAGTTCGCCTGAGTGTTCCACTATTCTTCAAACGATTACAAGTATTCTTTCCCTTCTAGAGCCTCTTCAGGTCTCTTACAAAGTATTCTTTCACTATCTTAGCCTCTCCAGGCTATCAGCCTTTTCTTTCTCTCACTAGAAAAAGATTGTGAGCTTTTGTTACAGTAATGTTAGCTCTATTCTAAGTAAGCACAGTAAGACTTTTCTCTCAGATTATCTAGCTTTCTAACTTGTCTCAGTTTTTCTTTGTCTCTAATCATCATTTTTTTTACATCTTCGACTGCGACTAATATTTATAGTCATTGTCTCTAACTGCTTCTTTGATCTTGATAATGGCTTCTTGATTCTTGATAACCGCTTCTAGGTAACCGTCATTTAGTTGAGTTCTGTAACTAACCCTTGACTAAATAACTATCTGACATGCTTAGTGTATCTTCGTGATATCGTCTATGTCTTCTTTGCTTCTATTTTGCCTTTGCGTTTGAATCTACGTCTGCGTCTGCGTCTGTGTCTGCGTCGGTGTCTTGGCATAAGCTTGATTATCATCAAAGGGATTATAATAAACTTGGGTTTTATAGGTTTTCACAACTCCACGAGAATCTATGGCCTTAAATGTTAAATAATACTTAACGCCACAGGAATATGCAGATTATGCTTTGACAATGCGTTCAAGTTTCAAGTTTATACCCTGCAAAACAGAATTGAATGAAATGGAGGTATAACAATAGGTAAGGAAACAAATCGATTTTGCAAAATGACTTGAATAATTATCATCATACCTTTTCTGCATTTTCTAAACCAATAGCATAATGAGTACATCCTGGCACCAATACTCTGTCGCAGCCTGTTAAGTT
>JAOQMS010000008.1:36241464-36257833 GCA_027563885.1 Erythroxylum longipes | reverse complement strand
GCAAATATTCACTATTTATTATTCATGTGCATATATGAATGCATGAATATATCAGAAACACTTTCAATTATTCTAACTCATTCAAAATGACCAAATTGCCCTTTCCCATAAGTGAGGGGATGTTACAATCACCGATCCCATATCTGATCCGCCTTAAGGACTCAAAACAAGATAAGCAATTTTCTTATTTGTATAATATACTTTCCAAAGTTAATTTTAATCTGCCTTTGTTAGTTGTGATCAGGAACATTCCAACTTATATGAAGTTCTCCAAGGAACTAAGAACCCAAAAAAGGAAGTTTCAGCTAAACGAGATGGTGATAGTTTCAAAAGTTACAAGTTCACTACTTTAGCAACAATCAACCCTAAAACTGAAAGACCTAGGGAGTTTTCTTGTGCAAGTATCAATGCGTAATGGCGATGACGTTAAGGGTATGCTTGACCTTGGAGCGAGTATAAATCTTATGCCTTACTCTATTTATGAGAAATTGGATCTAGGATAGTTAAGACCTACAAATGTGTGTTATAGTTAAGACCTACAAACATGTGTTTACATTTAGCTGATAGGTCAATCCACTATCCGAAAGGAATAATGGAGGATATGTTATTGAAGGTTGGAGGATTGATTGTTCCAGTAGAATTTGTTGTCATAGACATGGGGGAAGTAAACAAGTAAGAAAAGGACCACACCATACTCCTAGGGAGGCCTTTTATGGCCACCACTAATACCTTCATTGATGTGAAGAACAGAAAATTGACCATGACTATTTTGGAAGAAACAGTAGAATTTTCAATCTTTAATGTTGAACCTATTCCTACTACTACTATTTTTGAAGTGTTTTTTTATCAAATTAATGCTGCATATTTTGATTTCACCTCACAGAAAGAAGAAGAAAAGGAGCTAGACTTGGTTAAAGAGAGTGATGAATGCTGCCAATTAACAGTCGATGTAACTGAGGAAGTGTTTAGAAAATTCTTAGAGACAAATCTAAGTGAAGAGAAGATAACAGTGGAATCATTCACTTTGAGCATTCTATTGAGGTGTCCAACTACAAGACATTAAAGAAGCACTGAATGGGAGACAACCATATAATTTCTGTTTTGTTTTTCAATTCTTTGTTTATTATTCCTTTTTAGTGAATCTCTACTTAGTTTGTTTTCTTTGTGTTCATAAGCCTAATATTTAGTCTCTGTTATCTGTTTTCCTAGAAGTTGTTCTTCACTCCTCGATGCAATACGCCAGGATCCACATCACACCAAGACTCCACATAGCACACCAACCCCACCTTCGTATCGTATTTCTTTCCTTTTTCCTTTTTATTGATTGTTAGTTTAATTTCTCTTTATTTAAATTTTCGTTTTTGTGTGAGTTGTTTACATCCTAGGTTCCTCTTCCATTTTCTTATCACATTGGGGAAAATGTGATGTTTATGTTGGGGGGAGATAGAGAGGGGAGAGAGTGAGGGGTGCAAAGTGCTAATCTTATTTATTGAGAGGAAAGAAAATGAGGGAATAGAAGATAAGAAGAAAATTGAAAAGTAATAGAAGCGATATAAAAAAAAGGAGGGGGGGAGAGAGGGGGTAGGGAGTGCTAATCTTGTTTATTAAGAAGAAAGAATTGAGTGTTTTATGCCTCATTGTTCGTATTACTTTAAATGATCAATTTGTTTTGTGATTTTAAACTGTGATTTTCCTTTTTCCTACCCTTAGCCCGACCCCATTACAACCAAAATAAAGACCTTTGGATTGATGTTTGTGTTTAATATGAGTGGTGGAAATTGGATTAGTAAGCAAGCCTATGGTAGATGCTTTACATGAAATGAAGTATGAGGGAATATATGCTACCTTTGAATGCTTGAGAGGATGGGGAGTAGAGTGAGTGTCTATCACACTTATTAATGTTTCTTTGAATTGAAGCACTTGTTGATCTTGGAAAAATATGCAGAGAATAGCTTTGTCATGGAATATTATGAGTTAAAGTTTTTAGGTTGTGTTTATTGAAATGATTTTTGATATCTTTTACTATTATTTTGGAAATTTGTTGTTTCGATTATTTGTTCTTTTACAGTCTAACATTCTTTGTGTTGCTTGATGATAAGCATAGTTTAAGTATGGGGGAATTGTTGTGTCTAACTCTATTGGACTTTGCTTGTAATCATATCTTGATTTTAGTTACAAATTCTTGTGTTTTAAATCCAAATTTAAGATAAATTGAGTGAAAATGGAGTGAATATTGCATGAATGTTAATTGGATTGTCTTGTGATTGTTGCATGGAAATAAGAAAAATTACGCATGAAAGAATGAGTTTGGACGTGAACTATACATGCAATATGAATTAATTAAAAACATTTATGTAAATTGAGTCACACCCGTGACTATCACGTCCCCGTGACTCCCAAGGTATAACTGTGAAAACTTATTCTGCACTCATTTTTTATCCAAAACTTGCAGGTTTTGATGGTGTAAATAACCCTAAATGTAGACTCGTGCTATAAATAGAAAAAAGAAAGTTAGAGAGGCTGGACATTCTGGGAACGAAAAAGAAAGAACAAAGAGTAGGTGTGAAGGCAGAGAAGAAGAAAGCTTCGACTGAGAAGAAAGAAGAGAGAAAGAACAGAGAAAGGAAGTAGAGGTGAAAGCCAATGTAAGCATTCGATCATCTAGGTGAGAACCAAGTGGAGGTAAAAGGCGAGAGCTAATGCAGCGAGCTTAAAATTGGCATGAGATCCGCCACCAACTCTCTCATCTGAACACCCTTGTTTGCTTATCCTAATTTATATATGTTGCTTTATTTCTCATTTACATTATGGAACTTCTTTGTTGAAATTGTTTTCTTTGTTAAAGTTTGATAGTCCATTTTGGTTTTTTCACTGTTTTATTACTTTGATACTTCTTTGTTATTGTTGAATATGGGATTGAAGTATGAAGATAATGAACCATGTTTATTATATGATGGGTTGATTACTTGTTCTTAAGGATTAATGTAGCTAATTTAATTGATTATGCATGACGAAGGGGCTATTTTATTTTCTTATTAATTACTATAGTTTCTGAGTTTATTGGATGTAATAGCATGATCAAACTTTACATCATTTTGGTATTAAACGAAGGATCAAGAGAAGAAATTTAATTTAGAACGAGAAATTATAGCAGATTAAGTTATGAAATAGAAATATATTAACTTAAGTGGGTAGTTATTAGTTGGGTTTAATAATTAATTTGGATGATAAACTTGTCGAATATGAATGTTATATTAGTTTGTTATTTGAGTTGATTTTAGAACCCAATTGGTAACTTTAGCAATAGAATTATCCAATTAATTCACCTTCATCATGTATAGGAGATTAAATTAGTGAAATTAATTCTCAATAGTTTCCACACCGATTAATTAATTCGTTTTTGCTTCTAGTTAAATCAATTCACTTTTTAGTCTAATTATGTAATTTTCTTTAAAGCCTTTACTCAACAAATCGGGATAGGATGTTTAGGATTGAACTTGTTTTTATTTTTTATTCAAGATTAATTTGAGTGGACCAATTTCACCTTCGTGGGAGACGACCTTAGGTAATCAACTATAACTACCTCGTATACTTGCGAGTAGGATAATTTAGGTATTTTTAGAACTTATTTTGGCACAACAGTAACATTTCCTTTAATCATTTGCCAAATTCATAATTAATATATTGACAAATCAAATAATAGTCATTTGAAAACATAAAATATGTTTTTAAGTTCATACATGGAAGTCATAACTTATCACCATTAGAATAGTATTCAAATTACAAGTACTTGTATGATTTATTTTGTATATGTTTTGTTCAGTTGTGTTTCTTGAGGTACATTCACACAATTCCAGTATATAAATTCTTATACATCATTTAAATATAAGACATGTTAAATTTTACTTAATTATCTTCACCAAATTAGTATGTGAACTTAGTATAGTCATATTACACACATATAACCAATAAATATGCATACAAATCATCTATGTGCATGTAAATCTTCTTTAGGATGCATTATGCTCAATCTTGAAATTACCCAATAATTCACAAATGGTAATTCATATTTTATTTATTTCTAGGTGTATGAAAAAGTCTCATAAACATTAAAAAAGTTTTGATATGATTCGGTAAAAAACTATGGAAGCAAAAAATTCAAAATAGTGCAATTTGGGCTAAGCCTATGGTGGGTCTAAAAATAGGCAAACAAATCTGTCCAAAAACTACTTACACGACAATCTCCACTTTTTCTGTTATTTTCACATAGAAAAAATTCAATTTAGGCTTTAAGGTATTCTAAACATTTTTCTCTCTATCTCTCTAGTTTCCATATTTCTAAAAATCAAACCATTTTGACTTCCAAACCATGAGATATGCACCAAACATCACAAGCTACTCTAATACATGGCCAGCATCTGGTCACCATTTTTTATCTCAATTTCCAATGTCATAAAGCCAGAATTAAGCCAGAATCTCTTTTATAGATTTTTATTTCTGTCTTAAGTTTCATCTCCAATTGGAATCATCCAATTTAAAGGTCTATATTCTGATTTATGGCCAAAATAATGGAGTTGTTTCAGGTGAACCGAGAACCTAAGATAGAATTTCTCTAAATGTGACTCTCTCTCTTTTCATATTCAACCAATTCATGCAAAGTAATACCAAGAAATCATTCCAACAACTATTCCATGTCCAAATCAATCTTTGTACAGATTAAAATATGCACACATACAGAAATTAACTAAGTGTAGTCCTAAACCTGGAAATTTGCCAATTAAACCTTGAAATTTGCTAATTAACTCTTCTTCTTGTGCTTTCCCTTCTCTTTCCCTTTTTCTTTGCTTGATTCACCAACTATAAACACCACAAATACATATATCATTCCAATTCCAACCTTATAATTGCAACTTGTCATAAGCAAAGCTATAAAAGATGAAGATGAGAAGAAAAACCACTAACTTTTACCTTGATTTTCACCTAAGATTGGTTTGATTCCTTATGCAAAATGATGCAATAAAGGAGATGGAATGGAGAGGAGAGGAGAAGAGAAAATTTTTGAGTTAAAACCCTACATACATGTCCCTCTTCCCTCTCTTCTACTCCCCTTTTCATGAAGTTTCTAACACAGACACATGTTTCAATCCCATTAGACCATATGTTGATTTTTGGTAAAATTGCACATTTGGTCCTTCTTCTTCCTTTAGTTCACAAATTGGCATATAAAGTCATCAATTGATTTCATTCTAGTCCATATTTCACATATAATTATTCATGTCCATGCCTAAATAAAATTTACCATTTTACCCTTATCTTTTAAATTAATTACCATTATGTTCCTTACTATGCTTAGATATACTTAATTATTTATGTCCGCTTCTTAATACACCCTAGACATACTATAATGCTTCTAGGGTATATATTGGGGCCTTATAACAATAGATAGTTGATTAAAATCTTGTTTAAGAGCAGCTTTAGCAGTCGAGACTAGATGATAAGTGTTACCAATGTTTTGCTTATGGAATAATTTGATTGCTTCCTTGGTAGAGTCAAGTTTCCTCATGAGGATGAATTATTTAGAACTATGACAGGAATAGTTGATGCAATTCTTCACTACATCAGAAAATCTTGTAATGTCATTGAAAAATTTGTTAAATCTAAATGGAAAATGAGAGGACTTTAGAGACCTGATCTGAACTAGGATGGGGAATTGATCTAAGAGAGTGGTGTTAAAAGTTAGAGCTTGAGAATGTGGGAATGTGTGGCACCACTTTAGGTTAGACAAGCATCTATCCAACTTTATTTTGATGAAAGAATTTCCCAGTTGTTTATTGTTCCAAGTGTAGAATTTACCCCCATATGGCAAATTAGAACTTATTAAATATCCTTAAAACATCTCTTAAACTCACGGAGATGTTTATGAGTAAAAACACCCGCAGATTGGTAGCATAAATGGTGGCATTAAAATCACCAAAAATGAGCCAAGAGGCTTAGATTTGTGGTGCTAGGTCTCTAAGATTGTTCCAAAGAGAGGTTCTCCGAAAACAATACTTGAAAGCATAAATGTAAGAGACATGAATAATAGTTTTTAGATATAACAAATGGACTTAAATATGAATCATCTAAGCTAAAGCCTTATGATTAAGTATGGCAATTCTCTCAAGATTATTAAACCAAGGGAATTATGCCATTATGATTTTTCTCATAATTATGAATCAACTTCCAGCCCTTGGGAAAGAAACGGAGAATGTCACACTTCTCTTACTTGATTCAAGACTCCAAAATGCTAAGAATACTAGGCTTATTGTCCAAAATGAAATCCTTTATCAAAAGCTTCTTCTTAGGGGAATTGAAACCCCTAGTATTCCAAGCTAAGATAATCATTGAATCTGGCCTAGAGAAGGCTTTTTCCTTCTGCTAGATCTTCTTTTGGTAACAAGAATAAAAGCAGCATCTGTAGTATCATGTTCTGAAAAGGAGATTGTTTTACTGGGAGTTGGAGAAAGGATGTCAATGTTATTTTCCAAAACTGTAGCTTGTTCTGGAACTTTGGATTTTGTTTTCATGTTTCCTGTGGTAGGACAATATGAAATTGGATGAATGTCAGGGTGTGAGGATTTTGTTGCGATGTTTTATGTGGTAGGATAGGGAATTGGTTGATTGTCAGGCTGAGAGGTTTCTATAGTGGTGTTTACTAAGGTAGGATATGAAATTGGCTAAATGTCAGGTTGTGGGGGATTGATTTGATCCAACTTTAAGAGTAGGGTTTGGAAATTGTTGTTGTTGCCAAGGTCTTATGAAAGACTAGATTTGTATATCCTTCTAGTGGGTTTCCAGAATTTTGTAATAGTTGCAGATGGAGGCTTCTAGGCATATGTCACTTTGACAGCATCTTTCATAAGTTCCATGCTATCATTGAATCTTAGTTAAGGGACTTTTTTTTTAGGCAAAAGAGCAAAAGAATCCACCAGCACACAAATTCGAGCAAAGTTGATTCTACAGGTGTGAACCATAGCTTGATCCATGCATATCAGTTTACCAATATAGCTAGCTAGATAGCTCAAGCCAGTTTTTGTTCAAGACTCAAAGGGAATGCCATAAATGCTTAACCATAGAAGTATATTCGACTGTTTGAGCTCCTAACAATCCAACCCTCGTCTCCAATTCTAGAGAAGAAGTGGCTTATTAGTAACATGCCGTAGTCCAAATTCAAGTACCTTGGTGGCATCGGCCTTGCTTTGGAATTTAAACAAAAAATTTCTTAATCATTAATAAGAATCTCTTTGAAACCCAAGGATTTCTAGTTGTTTGTGGCCCAAGATTTCATTACATGGAAGGAGACCCTCTTATCCAAAAAAAATGCAATTAAGGTGGCATTTCAGAGTTATACACCTGCTTTCAGAGCTTTAATGGGAGATGTAACTATAGAAGTGCTGGAGTTCCCAGAGGTATATAGGAAAACTTGATTTCAAGGATGGTATTACCAAGTACCTGAGTCCAGGATCTCTTAAGGAGAGGTGGAGTGTTGGTTTCTGGAGGGACAAAGGGGGATGTAGGATCAAAAAGGCTGGTAGGAGGGGGAGCAAGTGGTGTAGATTTGGAACTTTCTCTTAGAAGAAAATGGGATTATTTCAGGGGTAAAGAAGGGAAGTTAGTTGAGGAGCATTGCGCAAGACTAGCTGACTTTCCTACTACAATCATAGTGACAAACGAGAAAAGATGACAATGGTTAGAACTTAAAAAAGGAAGGGGTACTTGAAGGGAAAGTTAGGATTACAAAAATACCATTAAGGTAAAAAGGGCAGAAGAACAATAGGTTAAAGAGTTGGGAAAATTGGATTCAGAAGGAGGAAAATAAGAAGAGGAGTAGAACCACCAGCCAGGCTTACACTCGAAGTGACACTTAAAAGTAGAAAATGAGAAGACATCAAAGGAAGACTAAAAGAAAGAAAGAGTTTAGGAAGGCTAAAAATATTCTAAATATTAAAATATTTATTTAATAATTATATTTAAATTTGAAAATATCTTAAATAAACTTTAAATTCCATTGGTTTTAAATAATTAATATTTTTATAGTTTTAAACTTATTTAATTATTTATTGTAATAAAATATAATAAATTAATTATCATTTGTGAATAAAAATTGTATAAGAGATTAAAATAAATTAATTTCATTAATTCTTAAAATTAATTATCTTTAACTTCTATTCAATATTTAATTATTATAATTTATAAAACTATAACTATATTTTTATTAACAACTAATCAAGTTTTTGTTTTAGGTTAAATACATTTCTTATGATTTTGAGCTTTTTTATTTTAATCATTATAATTTGAAAATTATTACTTACCTTTTATGAGATTACTAAGTATTTTTTAATTCAAAACGACTTAGCATTAAAATTCTTATGACGTTGATTTGGAGCTATGACTAGTCGAAAAATTAACGGAAAATAATGGAAAGATTTGTATAATAGCTAAATAATACTATGATAATTTTTAAAATATAAGGATTGAAATTAGAAGAAAGATTAAACCATAGCAGGGGTTCGGTATAAAAAAAAAATTAAATACATATATTCAATTTTTGATAAAATCACAAAACTACGAAGTTAGTTAATATCTGGCCTACTAGCAAGATGGATACGACGGTAACTTGAGCCTAATCATAAAAGGTTGTCAATGTCAATTTTTCGATTAAGGTTACAGTGGGCCACCGAAGGTCCTTGAGCGGTCTCGTCGCAAAAACTTTTGCGATTAGGCCGAAGATCTTCGATCGGCTCACACCTGCCACATTACTAAACTGGCCTAACATTTGGAAAAGCGTGGTCAACGGAGGCCCACGACAGGACATTTCATGGAATGGTTGGAGTGATTGATTTAATTATACTAAATAGTTAATTAAGTTATTTACAAGCATTATAAGATTTAGAAGTTAAGCCTAAATTTTAATACTAATTACGTTAATTTAACCACTACTATGCACAGATAAAAATATACTATAATTTAATTTTTCACTTCCTCCAAATTCTCGCTCATGTTCAGCTCATCGTCTTGCCATGTCATCAAACATCTTTATCTAATCAATGCTTGCGCTAATACACACTCATGATCACATCACCTTCTCATGGTCCGGGTGTTCAGCTTATTCTGTGTTTAGCTAGGACCAATCCATTTTGTCTATCCTAGAGTATCCGAGTTGATTAAAAATGAAAACGTTAAAAGGTCAATAAACAGTAATGGGTTAACTAATTAAATAATTAGTTATAATCATTTTGATAATAGTTGGACTCAAATTTAATTCTTGTTAGTAAATTCTACACTCTATTTATATTAAAAAATTTAATATAATATCATAACAGGTCTAGTCCGAATTCATAATTTCCACGTTATTCATCTAGATGTTCAGTCCCAATATTCCATTTCGATTACTGTTATGTTTATTTCAAATGACAATTGGAAAATATCATATTCCAATTGTACTTGAGGAGGAGTGAGCGTATTCCAAGTTAATTAAAAATGAAAATTTTAAAGAATTAATAAATGGTAAGTGCGAACTAATTAAATAGTTAGTTCTAGTCATTTGCTAGTCATTAGATTCAAGCTTAATTTTTATTAATCAACTCTACATTATACTCATATTAAAAATTCTAATAGTCTACAACCAAACTCAATAATGTAAGAGACTCGCTAGCTTGCTTAATCCTACCTTAAAAAATTACCTCTTTTATTTTTTGGGGAGAAATCCTTTATTTTGATTATTGTGTTCATATCATATTTTATTAAATCTTATCTATATATTTATATAAACTTTATATATAAGGTTATGATAGAAAATTTCAATGCTGGCATCGGTATCAAAAAAAGCAACCACACAAAAATAGAGATAAAATTTAATAAAATAGAATTACGAACTGGGAATTTCGTACGTCATTCTTCGCGTTGGTATCAAACAGCTATCACTTGTCACAACCTTACTTTCATAATACGGTCGAGTAATTAATCAGGTGGACATGCTTCTTTAATTACGCTCAATCAAGAACAGTTGATTTCTTAAAATACTAGTTCTGTGACCCATACAGATAAAAACCCACTCAAGTTAATCCTATCATTTGAGCCTGCCCAAGCCTTCATGATTGTCTCTGGCTTTTCCTCTATGAGCTTCACCTCGAATTGTCTTGTCCAAGTACGCAATGCTTGGAAACTGTTTAATAGAATGGTTACGAGTTGTACAAAAAATATATATTTTATAAATTAATTTTAATACATGATTTAAATACATTATTGACTGAATCTTATTTTAATTTATTTATAAGTGCCTTGAGACAGGATTTAATTAATAATAATGATAAATAGAAATCAAATAAGCAGAGCAAAACACTGAATTTGTAGAATCGAAATATAATATTCCAGAAGTGTTTTTCTTCCATTCTATGCACAACTTATTTATAATAAACCAGGAGATCATTCCCTTTAATATTTACATAATGATAGATATATTTACAGCACAAGTTTAGCCTGTAAACTCTGCATAATTTTATAATTAACCTAAAATTTCATTATATGATCATAAAATATTTGCCACTATTCTTCCTATAATTAATTCTATTCATAAATAGGGGTTGAATATATCTGCCTGTTTTATAGTATTAGGGTTAAATCTTTCTTATTGCATAAACTTTAATGCATTTAAAAGGGTACCAATATTATAAAAGTACTGGTTAACTAACATAAGAATAGAAAGTTATAGTTTGAGAGATTACTGCACTTTTAGTATCTAGGAAATTCTACCAATCCAATAAATTATATTCATTATAGGTTAATCGACTCATAAAATAAAAAAACAATAATACTAGGATAACCACTTGTCTAAATATTGATGTTAGATTGAACTCTTTCTTGATAATTTGCTTTGTTATTCATTCTCTTAATTACCTGATTAAGTTTAGTTTGTTTAATATTTCTTTAATTAAGATCTATAAAAATCACTCTGTTATTTATTTTAGTTTAGATTAGTTAGAAGTTTGAGATTTTTTAATTTACACAATCTCTTTGAGGGATCGACTTTTAAATACTATATATAACTTGCTAATAAAAGATATACATATATTAGTTGTAGATAATAAATTAATAATGTAAAATTTTATAATTGGATATAAGACAGTGTGTGTGAGACACCCATAAAAGATATTGTGTTGAAGGTTTTATTCACCCATAAAAAAATAAGATAGCGAATTTGCAAGTAGAATTTAAAAAGTAAATATAGTCAAAGGGTGTTTCATCAAACCATTATAAATAAGTTTTATCTCTCTTTCTTTACTCTCTTTTATTATAGTTATGTCTATTATAAAATATTTTATATGATTTGCCAGAAATATTTAGGTAATTCATTCATTAGTTTTCAAATAAAAGAAAAGGTAAAAATGTGCAATTCACTCTCTCTCGTGCGCCGTTTAGGGACTAATAACAAGCATTCATAATTATTATTAAAATACCATTGATCATACACAGATGATAATAAGATATATGTTAAACATAAACTTATCATGATGTTCAAAATCATTTCAATTGAAAAAAGAAATAACACAAACAAGGTTTTATAAGATCAATAGCAATTTGATTAAAAACATAATAATAGAAGGGCACAATAAGTAATATTGAATAGATAAACAAGCCAAGAATGAAATTATTTTAAAGGAACAAAGACTCTAGAAAATAACAATATTAGAACCAAAAAACAAATAAATCGAAAAAAATGTGAACTATTATGTGTGATGGATGTAACTTTCTATATTTCACTCGTCTAACTCCTCAAAGCCTTGACACTCTTTATACTTAGAAAAATGACGTTGTATTGAACCCTAACTAGTGTTTCGTCTTACTAATTCTTATGGCTCCTTACGCCTTTATGAATGTGTTTTTACCTTTAATGAAACGGAGCTTGAGAAATGATCTCATGAGTGGATGACTCTTGCAACATAAGAAGAGCGATGGAGACGAAACAAGAAGATAAATAATATCAATTGAAGAGGACAATAGATATTTGATTTTTGTAAAAGACAATGGACACACTATGGTTTTCTATGGTTAAATAATGGATAACTCATCGATATCTAAAGGAAGAGGAAAATGGAAGTATTTTGATTAATGCTTGGGTGATTTTGTTGGAGAATTTCGTCAATCTCGATTGAGAGATGATGGAAATCAGAAGTGGGGGGAGAGGATATGCGATTGTTGGAGTCTCTTTCTGCCTAAGGGCTTGTTTGGTGGGAGGTTTAATGATGGAATGAAATGGAACGTAACACACTTCCATTGTTTGGTTGAGGATTTCATAATAAGATGGAACGGAATGAGATGGAAGCGGAGGGTTTCATGTTACGTTCTATTTTATCATAAACAATGAAAATAAAAAACCTCTGATTTGGAGAGTTTAGGATAGGACGTAAACTGATAAATACATACTATCTAATATACCCTCAATAATTTTTCTTAATATCAATTATTTCTTCTAACTCTAACCCTCTTGTATATAATGAATAATATTTTATATTATTTCTCCTTACCCTAATAATAATATTTTTATATTATTAATAAAAATTGTATATAATTAATAATAAAATAAAATTTTAAATAAAATTTTTATTAATGAAAATAGAAAGTAAAAATTATTTTTAATTGTTTGTATATATTTCTATATAAATAAAAATATAAATAAATAAATTTAAAATATAAATCACATATAATAGGATAAAATTTATTAAATAATTAATAATAATATTTTTATATAATTAATAATAAAATAATAAAAGTTTTAATAAAAGTTTTATTATTTTAAAATAGAAAATATAAAAAAAATTATTTGTCACGATTGTACGTAACTTTTTAATTGGAAATAATTTTTATTTTAAAATAATAGCGTTAAACCTCTTGTAACAACCATTTTAATATCAGGGGTATAATAGTCATTTATTATATATTATATTATATTTCATTCATTTTCCAAACAATGTTTCACTACATTACATTATAAACCCTTCCTTCTTTCCCAAATAACTTTTCACTATATTACATTCTATTCTATTATAAAGCATTCCCTTCTATTCTATTCTGTTTCGTTCCATTCTATTAATTAACATCCAACCAAACAGACGCTTAATATTTTAAAGTTTACAAAAGGACATAGATCTTTTAGCTTGAGTCTAATGGCAGACCTAAGCTCAGGCCTATTGATCAAACTTGAGAAGCTTTGCAAAGGCCAATTAGGCATTAATTGGAATAAAGTCCAATCGGGTCAGGTTACGTCGTCATGTTAAGTTAGGCCCAAAAGCTCAATACTTTTGGAGAAATATTAAATATTTCAAAGTCTATTTAGATTTTTACCTCCAAGTACAAATCTTTACTTAATTGCCCTTGTTAATTCCTTAATTGCCCTTATCAATTCCTCTTTTTTAGATTTACCACTTTTTTTAAAAAATTCATGAGAATATCTTGATAAATTATAATTGATTAAAATTAAAATAAAGTGTATGTATCTATTTAAAAGAAATTACTCGTAATAAAAATTTAATTAAAATTTATTATAAATAATTATTTGTAATTAGAATTCAACTAAGAATAAATAAGACTTAAATGAATAAAAATGGATATCACACAATGGAAATTATTTAGGATAAAAGATAAATCTCCCCATTAGTTTAAGAAACTTTGAAAAAATCCCTCAAATTTTAAAATTCTCGAAAAATTCCTTCTAATTTTCAATTTTCTAGAAACCCCCTTCTTTTAGACTTTGATTAAAAAACAATAGCAAAACAAACGTAATAAGAAAATAAAACATAAGCTAATTAAATATCACTAATATAATAACTCAACTCAACTTTTAATCTTAACACGAAATAATTGGATTCAACTTAAATTAATAATTATAATAAATTATTTATTTGAGTCGAACTTAATTATTTCAGTTTAAATTTAAGAGCTGTATTGAATCGTCATAAAAATAACCTTAAATTGTTCCATATTTGATGATCATACGACATGAATTCTGTTGTTATTTTTTATCCAAAGTTTAAAATATAGGTCTTTTGAAAAACTGAAAATTAGAAGAAAGTTTTTTATGATTTCTTAAATTACACTGGAAGTTTATGTCTTTTACCCTTAAATTTAATATAAGGAAATTTAAAGAAAATTGAAAATGACAATATGTTGTTAAATAAAAATTAGAATAAGTCGAAAGCAATTAAATATGAACATAATTAAATGAAATTTAATCAATAAAAGAATGTTAAAAAATTAGACAAATTAAATATCAACACTTAACACTGACTATCTTCAAAAAGATCATTAGATAATTCTCTATTCATTATAATTCTATACTTTCCTATATAGCTGATAAGCACAAATGGTACAAACTTATTGCATACTGTCTGAGGCATTCTATATGTTTGCTTCCTCGTACACAGTTTCACAGAGCCTGGAAGAGCTAAATAATTTTAGGGTTAATTGTTAAAAAAAGCTTCTAAAAATTTACTCAAATTTATGCTATTAATCTGAATTTTAAAAAATGAAGCTAACATGTTTCAACTTTTAATTTTTAGCAAAAATAATCTAATGTTAAGTTCTCGTTAATGTAGTTAATATGACAAGTCACGTCATATTAGTATATAAATAATAAAATTCATCATTGATATAAATAAAATATTTGATATCTAAATAATAAAAAATATTAATTCCATGTAATAAATTACGTCTTTCACATTAAAGAAAATTTTAATATTAGACTATTTTTAAAAAAAATAAAAAATTAGAGTATTTAGTATTATAATTTTTAGAGTTTGTATTCACACTAGACATTTTCCTCCGGGTATACTCGGCTGAGGCGAATTTCTATGTTTGCACCATCTAATAGCAGCGTCGGCAAAAGAATCTATAACTCTAATATACGTCGTTATTTGTCCAGGAAATAAAGTAACACACTTTGTCATTTTCCTTCTCATATTTCAAATAGATTTTTGTCTAAATTTGCGTTAAAAACACCGATTTGTTTAATGTATATATTATTTTGCATAAAAAAGGAGTTCGTGAATGCAGACAAAGAATGGTCTAAAAGTAGAGCCTAGACCAAGAGAGAGCGAGAGCTAGATGCAGTAGTATTGCAGCAATACCAATCTGCATTGATTTTGCTGCAACTAAAGGAGCAGAGAATTGGCCGGTGGTGGTGGTGTTGTGCTTCACGAGGCGGCGTTGAAAGGTGGCGGAACCTGAACGAATAGTGATCCTTACTATTAATTGTTTCCATTATCTAACAAACAGATTAAAATACAAAGCTATATCTTGCTATGGTCTACCTATTGCTGTATTCTATTTTGGCACAGCATAAGAGTCAGCAGTTCCCCATATCACGCATGAGGTACTGCACCACCCTACAATGGCCTCTTTTGCACCCTAGTTGGACTAGTTGTAGTGACTGCGAATAGAACGTTGACATGCATACATTTTGTATCAGATAATTAATTATCGATTCATTGACAATTTTATATTGTTTTCGATAAATTCAAGGACAGTTTGGAACTTAAAAAGAACAAAATTCCGTAATTAAGAATCAAACAATTCATAAATTTTATGTTCAAGTTTTATTTATGGAGTGTGACAAATTATTCCGTGACCAAAAAAAATGAAAGGTTTGCTGTTATAATTTTTAGTTTTTGTTTTCCTATTAAATAAAAGCAAAAATCTGTTTAGTTGTTAATATTAACGTAGTTATAGTTGTGATTGCTATGGTGAAGATGGTGATCTCTAATTATTTAAGGTCGTTTTGTAATACATTCATCTTTGTCATGTGATTGTTGTCATGCTGTAAGCTTGGCTGTGTTTGGACTGTGATTAGGTTCTTAGATTAAACGATACGTTTGTTGTTCTTATTATTCGGAGTTTTTTGGACAAAAAAAAAGGAAGTCCGATTTTGGGGAGAGAATAAGATGATTATAATTGTGGATCTCAAAAGATTTTTCTTAATGTTGCCACTGTTGGTTGCACTTGGGCATTTGTGGATTTGTTTTCTTCATGATATGCTATTTAATTTTTAGTTTAAAGTAGCAAATTAGCCTTTAGTTATTAGGATTCAACGACTATTGGTTGTCCTCTTTGGGGGGCAACCAATAAAATTGGAATGCTACAGAGCACATTAGTAGGGTCCTACTCAAGGATGCTATGTACATCTCAAGAAGTGGTGAAAACAGCTGCGCAACATATCAGTTATAAGCAAAAATTTTACAGCACGTTAGGTATATCTATCTTACTTTTTTCTTACTAATTTTGCCTGTTAAACTTGCATCTCTTAAATGAAGTTTGTTAGCTTTTCTGTAAGTGATAT
>JAOQMS010000008.1:36206950-36232497 GCA_027563885.1 Erythroxylum longipes | reverse complement strand
TCAGAATAGGTCACACATTTACTTCAGTGCAGAACTCACCAATCTCAAAATTGAATATTATAATATTAGAAAAAAACTTATCAGTAACAAAATAAAACTTGCTTATTTTAGAAAAGAGCTAAGATGTTTCAGATCAAAGCTTATTTATATCAGAACTGGGCATATAACAGAATACAAAACAAGTTAGTCTATTAACTTTTTATAGAGAAGTGGGTAATGGGACTAATATATGAGATAACGTGATCGATATCATAGAACAGGAGAGACTTATGTCTCAATAACAGGAGATACTGAAGTATCAGTAATAGGAGACACCGAAGCGTCAGTAACAGGAGACATCGAAGTGTCTATAACAGGAGACACCGAAGTGTCACAGGAGTAGCTGCAGATCCTTTTATGCATGCCTATTTACCCTTGACTAGGACTTAATAGTTTTTAAACAAAACAAGTTCATTTCAGAATTCTCATAAGAGGAACATACTACAACACATACAACTTTATTCCATTTTGTTCAACTTGACATAATCACTGATTTTCAAACAACTAACATGTCATATAGTTAGAACTATATGTAATAATGCATCTATAGAGGTATTAAGTCATCACCAATTAGGTATCGTCACATAAATAGAAAGCACTTCCAACACAATCCTAACTATCAAACTCCTCGAACAACTGATGGTCCGGAATTATTACAATATTATTGCAGAAATTCCCAATTCACATACATCCGTATTCAATTTATAATACATAAGCCTTTAGAACTCATTCATTCATGACCACACCAAGCAATTCAACATTATACACCATACATCCTTTATATTATCATCTCAATAAATCACGCATAATTAAACTAACCATTACTCAATTAACATTATATAGTCATCAAATGCAGAAAATTTCTTTTTTTTCACCTTCCTAACCATTTCCTATAATTGTGGGATAAGGGACCCGAAACCTACAAATAACTGTTTTTAGAGGACAATTTTCAGGTAAGTTTTGTATCGCTATTTTGACAGAGAAACTGAGGTTTTTGTGCCATAATTTCTTCTAAAAAATTTTTTCTCTATGTCTTAAGGTTCGATAGAATGAACAATCAGACCATTTGGACTTCTAAATCATGAGATATAAGCGAAACATCACAAGCTGCTCCAAAATAGTAGCAGCATCAGGTCATCTTTTTCGATCTCAATTTCCAAGGTCATAAAGCTAGAATTAAGTCCCAATCTCTTCTATTGATATTTATCTCTATGTTGTAAGTTTCACATGCAACTAAAATCACATAATTTGGGGGTCTTTAGGCTGAGTTATGATTTAAACTATATGACTGCTCAAACAAACCCTAGACAGAATTCCATTACACAATGCTCTCTTGTCATATTCAACCAATTCTATCCTAGATAACAGCAAAATAATGACAAAGCAACATCCCAGCAATAATTCCACATCCAAATGAATCTTTATATCCATTCAATCATACATAAATATAGAAATCAACTAAGTGAAATCTCAAACCATAAAATTGACAGAGTAGTTTTTCTAATGTTTTTCCTTCCCTTTTCTCTTTTGTTTTGCTTGAATCACCAAGTGAAAAGTGAGGGGATGAAGAAGGTGGAATGGAGAGGAGAAAAACATGAAGTTAAGCCATCAAATTTCATCCATCTCCCTTCTTTATATGCCTTTTCATTAATGTTCTAGTCTTTGACACATGTTTCAATCTCATTGGTCCATATGTCACAATCCTATTGGACCATATGTTACAATCTCATTGGACCACATGTTACAATTCTATTGGACCATGTGTTGCAATGCTATTTGACCATGTGTTATAATTCTATTGAACCATGTGTTACGATTCCGTTGGACACACATGCTCTAATCTTATTGGTCCATGAGTTAACATTAGGAAAATTACATATTGGTCCTTCTTCTTCCTTTAATTACCACATTTTCCTAGACCATTTGGACTTCTAAATCATGAGATATAAGCAAAATATCATAAGTTGCTCGAAAATAGGGGCAGCATCAGGTCACATTTTTTGATCTCAATTTCTAAGGTCACTAAGCCAAAATTAAGTCAGAGTATCTTCTAGAGATATTTAGGTCTATGTCTTAGGTTTCATATGCAACTAAATCACATAATTTGGGGGTCTTTATGCTGAGGTATAACTCAAACAATATGACTGAATCAAATAAACCCTAGACAGAATTCCACTACACAATGCTCTCCTGTCATATTCAACCAATTCTATCCAACATAACACCAAATTAACAACAAAGCAGCATCCCAGAAACAATTCCACATCCAAATGAATCTTTATATCCATTCAATCATACACAAATACAGAAATCAACCAAGTGAAATCCCAAACCTTAAAAATGACAAAGTAGTTCTTCTAATGTTTTTCTTTCCCTTTTCTCTTTTGTTTTGCTTGAATCACTGGGTGTAAAATGATGGGATGAAGAAGGTGGAATGGAGAGGAGAAAAACATGAAGTTAAGCCATCAAATTTCATCCATCTCCCTTCTCTATATGCCTTTTCATGAATGTTCTAGTGTTAAACACATGTTTCAATCTCATTGGTCCACATGTCACAATCCTATTGGACCATATGTTACAATCCCGTTGGACCACATGTTATAATTCCATTAGACCATGTGTTGCAATGCTATTGCACCATGTGTTACAATTCTATTAGACCATGTGTTATAATTCTATTGGACCATGTGTTATGATTCTATTGGACACACATGTTATGCTTTAATCTTATTGGTCCATGAGTTAACTTTAGGAAAATTGCATATTGGTCCTTCTTCTTCCTCTAGTTCCCACATTTGCTTATGATCTTATCAATTACTTTCATTCCCCTATGTCTTAATTTTATAATGGCATAAATTTCATGCAATTTGGTTAATTAAATTAGGGGTTATACCCTAAAAATCTCAGGCTGTTTGAAAATAAGGACAACAGCCAGAACTCAACTTCAAACCAGAATTCGAAAATCGTAGAGGCAGAATCAGATTTGGGTTCCTTCATGAAAGTTGTAGATAAATGTAATTAGTTTAATCTGAATTTACTATTTTGATGCCTACAAGTCAAAATATAGATGAACTACCGAAGTCTATTCAGCATTTAAACCAGAATTAACATATAACCATCATTTTTCCATCATTCAATTCTCATCATCTTAACACATATTCATGCAAATTCAAATCTCATAACACTTGTATTAATACATACTATCAAGTTCAGAATTCCCTCACATGTTTAATTTCAAATTCCAACTCCAAAGAACAAGCCAATCATACGTGTATTGCCATAAATATGTAACTTTTCATCTAGGGTATATTTTGGGGCCTTACATTAGCTACATTGTTAAATAATTGATCGATATAAATGTGATCTATATTTCTAAAATCAATACTATGATGAAAATTAGTTAATGCATAGCTAATTTAATAAGTGATTGAAAAGGATATTGTCCTCTTGTCATTAAATTGTCACTATAAAATTATTAAGCGATTGTAATTGTTTCATCTACATTTTGGGATTGCAAGGAATTCCTAATTTTAGGCGAGTGTTAAATTTAATTTTTCCATAGGCTAAATTTCCATTCATAATTCCAATTACTTGATCCTTTAAGTCAGTCATCCTTTCATCAATTATAGCCATTCAAATAGGGGAATCTATACCTTCTTGAAAGGTAGATTTTAATAAAATTTGAATTGTAGAAAGATGTATATATCCAATTTTATGTCTTTTCTCTTCAGAAAGAATTTGTAATTGTTTATAAATATGTTCTTGATCAATTAAATTTAAGCGAATATGGTCGTTACATTGATCGATTCTAATAGGTGTTTCATGTATCATTTTTCCATAATAAATAATATTTTTTCAGTTGATTAAATTTTTAAATGGATGGTATGTAATATCTTGTCCATATTTTAAATTTAATTTTGTTTTGACAATTTTTTTTTGTTTTTCTTGTGATAGTAATGTATTAACATGAAAAATACTTGTAGATTCAGTTAGTTCTAGGGTATCCACATCTAAAATATTAATATTATTTTTAGTAGTAGAATTCGATTCTTCAATTATTTCAACCATGATAGATTCTTTGGTATTCTATAAGTTGATTTTGATTATGAAATAAATTATTAGTATGTAAATTATAAAGATTATTAGCAAGATCTAATTTTTCTTTGATGGGAAGTAAACCATTATTATTAATAAAAAATTGGAGATAGTTATATCGTTTTTCATAATACTCTTTTTCTGTTTTATATTGAAGAACTAAAGTGTTGGAATGAATGATGTTTGTTAATAATTGATTACAGCATGTGCAATTAAGCATTATAAAGAAATATGACATAAATGGATGGAGTAAATAATTATAAATAATGAATTTTATAATGTTTTTGAAACTGTTTATATAGTTGTTTTAATTCTAATCATTTTTAATTATAGTTTTCAGTATTACATTCAAGTATATCGTTAAACTTATGAAGAATAATTCCATGAGCATTTGTTTGTTTAAAATATAAGTGTTATTAAAAGTAGTAATAAGCTTTTTACTAAGTGAAATTTTGCGTTCTAGATGTATAATAGTTAGATGAATATTTCTACATATAGTACAAATAGGCATTTAATGACTAATAAAATGGTATAGAAATAAAGGGAATAGATGAAAAACTAAAAAACAAAATTAAACATACCTATTTTGCTTGTTGTCTCTTGAACGCCAACTTCTGAGGCTTAGAGTAAGAGGAGAAGAGCTAGACAGGACTAGGATAATTGAGCAGTTTATTTTTTCATATCGAATGAAGCTCATTTCTTACATTATATAGAAAAAGGAGGTTTACTAGCATCCAAAACTTAAAAAGAAAAAGGAAAACAAAAAGTATAAAAGTAGTTCAGAGGAATCTACTTTTGTTGCTAGCCGACAGAGAATTAAACGTAATGGCCGACAAATGGCCTACATAATCTACGTTATTGAAGATTCTTTAATGATGATATCTTCGAATGAGCAGTCTTTGGTCTCTTTTTCTTTTTTTGATGTTGAAGGGCAGTTGTGACATTTATGTTAAGATTATTGATGTAGTTGTTGAGAGAGAGCTTGTTTCTATTGTTCTGATATTTCACTACGTACTCCGAATAAATTTGAAAATGTTGTTTCGAATTGCTTGATTACCTAGAATTATTCAGTAGAGATAGGTGTTTTGTATACTGAGGTCATCAAAATATTAGGTCCTTTATAATTTAATTTGATTAAAGATTCTAGGTTCATTTTGAGGCATTGTTGGTAAACGCCCTCGATGAATTGTAGATTGAATTGATTAATCAGATCCCAATCAAATTCATATTTGGGAGGGGTTGTCTATTGATGGATACATACCAATGCTAATTCTAATTTATACATATTCTATTCTTGATAGCTGTACTTCAGTGTCTTTGAAAGTGTCTACTTTTGTGAAGATAAGATAGCTACTAAAAAACTTTATAAAAATTTCTCTTTCTTTTGCAAAAAATTTGTAGTTTTTGACTGCAAGAACAAATCCTGCTAGAAATTCTGAAAGGGTGGTTAAATTGGTTAAGTAAATAGTGTCTACTAACCCACTATGGAAAAAGAAATAAGTAGTGAGTGCATCAATTCCAAGGTATATAATAGCTTTTGGTTCCCAGCGTCCAAGATTTTGGGGATAGTATTGGAGTATTTTTTGATCTTCTTTCCAATCATTGAAAGCTTGAAAGCGGTCATAAAAGATTTTAGAAGTAATTTTCCTCATTTCTTCCTTGAGAGCTTTAGTAGGTACTGCATTTATTTTTTCCATGTTGACCAATTTTCCTTAGGTTTTCATCTTTGATTTAGAAGGCTATTTTTGAAGAGCTTGTTTATAATGGGGTCCTAATGATGGTTATTTAAATTCAATGAAGGCTTTTTCTGCTTCACTGCTGTTGTTATAGTTGCGATGGATAATGGAGGTTTTTCCATTAATATGGACGGCTGCTTTATGTCATTCATCATATATCCTAGCCATCGGTCCATTGAAGATGACATAAACTTTGGATTCTTTGAAATCATCTTTTCTCTTAGATAAATGTAGTTGTTTAGGTAATTTGTTGAGGAGTAATAGGCTGGATAGTTGGTGGTATATTTGAAGATTGACTAGTAGATAAGTTGTTGAGTTCAAGGAGGGTAATGGTTACTCTATTTTGGTTAATTTATTTAGTGACACTTTGCACTTGTTATTTTAGTGTTAATAATTCGGTTTCCTTTTGATTGAGTGACTCCTTCAGACTGAGAATAGCAGTTTCCATTCTCTGGTTAATGTATCTGCAAGATTGTTAGTAGAAGACTTTATATAATTATTTGAAAATTATATTGATTTAATTCTAATTGCCATCGGATTTAGCATCCTTGATTATAATTTGTTTTAATATTATAATTTGTAAATCCACATAAATACTTAGAATCAATCTAAATAATAAATTCAACAAGTAATAAATCTGCTTTCCATTTTCTTAATGTTTTAATACATGCTAATGTTTCCTTTTCATGAATAGGATATTTTCTTTCATTGGGATTAAAGATCCTATTGATATATTTACATAAAAGATAATTCCTTGACTTGGGTGGTTGTGCCAAAAGGCAGCCAGCCTATATATCTATACTTGCATCAATTTGTACAAGTAACTTATCTTTTTGAGTATAATTATATAGTGCTGGTAGAGATTTTAGTAAACATACTATTTTAGTATCTTCTTCGGTCCATACCCTTTGAGTTTTTGTACTACATTTAAGTTGTAATTGTTTTCGTTTTTTTGCTAAATCTTTAAGAAATCCTTGATTAGAAATATAATTAAGTAATCCTAAGAATTTTGGAACTTCGGTTACATTTTTAAAGTGTTAGGAAATTGGTATAATTTTTCAAGAATATTAGGTTGTAGTTTTAAAAATCCATTATGAAATTCTATTCCTAAATATTTGATATTTTGCTGTGCTAATTTAATTTTCTTTTTGCTTAAAATTAGTCCTTTATGTTTACATCGATTGAGAACTTCTTTTACTTTTTGGAAATGATCGTCTTTATCTTTATTTGAAAACATAATAATGTCATCAATATAAGCTAATTGAACTCTTCTAATCCTTCTAAATTATTATCTATAAATCGTTGATAAATACTAAGGGCTTGTTTTAATCCAAAAGGTAATACATTCCATTAGTAATGTTTTTGATGTGAACATATAAAGGCAGTTAACGGTTTAGTATTTTTCATGTAATCTTAATTGCCAATAACCTGATTTTGCATTAAGTGTAGTAAACCAATGATGTCCTTTTAATTTACTTTAAATATAATCTTTGCGAGGTAATTTATATGTATGTAAGAATTTACTACTGAATGTTCCGAATTGTTAAGAAAACAGTTAATAACACCAAGCACTAGTAAACATTCAGCTCTCGATTTCTACGTAAATAATCATTCTGGAAAAAAACGTGGAAAACAAAAAATGGTAATTAATTATAAATAATTAAATAAAGCTACAATAGGTGATGCATATAAATTACCTCACAACTACACTTGATGCAAAATCAGGTTATTGGCAATTAAGGTTACATGAAAATACTAATCCGTTAACTGCCTTTACATGTCCACCTTAAAATTGGCAATTAAGGTTGCATGAAAATACTAATCCGCTAACTACCTTAACAAGTCCACCTTAAAAACATTACGAATGGAATGTATCACCTTTTGGATTAAAACAAGCCCCTATATTTATCAACTATTTATGGATAATAATTTATAACGATTAAAAGAGTTCACATTAGCTTATATTGATGACATTATTATATTTTCAAATAAAGATAAAGATGATCATTTACAAAAAGTAAAAGAAATTCTCGTTTGATGTAAACATAGACCAATTTTAAGAAAAAAGAAATTTAGTTAGTAAAACAAAATATCGAATATTTAGGAATAGAATTTCATAATGGATTCTTAAAACTACAACCTTATATTTAGGAATAGAATTTCATAATTGATTCTTAAAACTACAACCTAAAATTCTTGAAAATTATACCAATTTCCTGACACTTTAAAAAATGTAACTGAAGTTTAAAAATTCTTAGGATTACTCAATTATATTTCTAATCAAGGATTTCTTAAAGATTTAGTAAAAGAATGAAAACAATTACAACTTAAATGTAATACAAAAACTCAATGGACATAGACTGAAGATGATAATAAAATAGTATGTTTACTAAAATCTCTTTGTAAACAATTACTAGCACTATATAAATATACTCATCAAGCTAAGTTACTTGTACAAATTGATGCAAGTATAGATACATGGGCTGACTGCCTTTTGGCACAACCACCCAAGTTAAGGAATTATCTTTTATGTAAATATATCAATGGGACCTTTAATCCTACTGAAAGGAAATATCCTATTTATGAAAAGGAAACATTAGCATGTATTAAAACATTAAGAAAATGGAAAGTAGATTTATTACCTGTCGAATTTATTATTCAAACTGATTATAAGTATTTATGGGGATTTACTAAATATAATATTAAAACAAATTATAATCAAGGACACTTAATCCGATGACAATTTCAATTAAATCAATATAATTTTCAAATATATTATATCAAGTCTTCTGCTAATAGTCTTGCAGATACATTAACCAGACAATGGAAATCGCTATTCTTAGTTTGAAGGAGTCACTTAATCAAAAGTAAATCAAATTATTAGCACTGCAAAAACAAGGGGGAAGTGTCACTAAAGAAATTAACCAAATTAGAGCAACCATTTCCCTCCTTGAAAACAACAACTGCCTACCAGTCAATCTTCAAATATACCACCAACTATCCGGCCTATTACTCCTCAAAAAATTACCCAAACAACTACACCTGTCTCTCAGAAAAAAGATGATTTCAGAGAATCCAAAGTTTATGTCATCTTCAATGGACCCATGGCCGGGATATATGATGAATGGCATAAAGTAGCTGTCCATATTAACAGAAAACCCTCCATTATCCATTGCAGCTATAACAATTGCACTGAAGCAGAAAAAGCCGTGGCTAAATTCAAAGAACCATCATTAAGACCTCATTATAAACAAGCTCTTGGAAAACAACCTTCTGAATCAGAGATGAAAACCTTAGGAAAACTGGTCAACATGGAAAACATAAATGTAGTACCTACTAAAGCTCTCAAGGAAGAAATGAGAAAAATTACTTCTGAAATCTTTTATGACTGCTTTCTAGCAGCCAATGATTGGAAAAAAGATCAAAAAATATTCCAATACTATCCCTAAAATCGTGGATGTTATAGACCAAAAACTATTATATTCCTGGGAGCTGATGCACTCACTACTTATCTCTTTTTCCAAAGTGGGTTAGTAGACACTACTTACTTAACCAATTTGACCACTCTTTCAGAATTTCCAGTAGGATTGTTCTCGCAGTCAAAAACTACAAGGAACATTTTGCAAAGGAAAGAGAAATTTTTATAAAGGTTTTTAGCAGCTATCTTATCTTCACAAAAGCAGACACTTTTAAATGACACTAAAGCACAACTATCAAGAATAGCAACTGTATAAATTGGAATCAGCAATGGTATGTATCCACTACTAGATGACCCTCCTAAATATGAATTTGATTGGGATTTGATTAATTAGTTCAATCTACAATGTATCAAGGTTGTTTATCAAAAATGCCTTTAAATTACCCAGAATCTTCAATCAAATTAAATTATAAAGGAGCTAATATGTTGATAACCTTAGCATACAAAACACCTGTCCCTATTGAATCGTTTCAACTAATCAAGCAGTTCAAAATAGCATTTTCAAATTTATTCGGAGTATTCAGTGACTTATCATAACAGTGGAAACAAGTTCTTTTTCAACTACATCAATATTCTCAACATAAATGTCACAACTGCCCTTCAACATCACAAAAAGAAAAAGAGACCAAAGACAACTCATTTGAAGATATCATCATTGAAGAATCTTCAATAATGTAGATTATGTATGCCATCTGTTGACCATTATGTTCAATTCTCTGTCAGCCACCAACAAAAGTAGATTCCTCTGAACTACTTTTTACTTTTTCTTTTCCTTTTGCTTTATAAGTTTCGGATGCTAGTAAGCCCTCTTTTTTATATATAATGTAAGAAACGAGCTTTTCTTGATATGAAAAAATAAACTACTCAATTATCCTAGTCCTGTCTAGCTCTCTCATCTTATTCTAAGCCTCAGAAGTTGGCGTTCAAAAGACAACGAGCAAAATAGGTATGTTTAATTGTGTTTTTTTAGTTTTTTCATCAATTCCCTTTATTTCTATACCAGTTTATTAGTCATTAAATGCTTATTTTTACTATATGTAGAAATATTCATCTAACCATAATACATCTAGAACGTAAAATTTCACTTAGTAGAAAGCTTATTACTACTTTTAATAACACTTATAATTATTTTAAACAAACAAATGCTTATGAAATTATTCTTCATAAGTTTAAAGATATACTTGATCACAGTATCGAAAACTATAATCAAGAAAGATTAGAATTAAAACAACTATATAAACAGTTTCAAGAACATTAGAAAATTCATTATTTATAATTATTTACTCCATCCATTTATGTCATATTTCTTTATAATGCCTAATTGCACACGCTGTAACCAATTATTAATAAACATCATTCATTCCAACACTTTAGTTCTTCAATATAAATCAGAAAAAGAGTACTACAAAAAACGATATAACTATCTCCAATTTTTTATTAATAATAATGGTCTACTTCCCATCAAAGATAAATTAGATCTTGCTAATAATCTTTATAATTTACATACTAATAATTTATTTCATAATCAAAATCAACTTACAGAACACCAAAGAATCTATCATGGCCGAAATAATTCAAGAATATAATTTTACTACTAAAAATAATATTAATATTTTAGACGTAAATACCCTAGAACTAATTGAATCTACAGGTATTTTTTATATTAATACATTACTATCACAAGAAAAACAAAAAAATTTGCCAAAACACAATTAAATTTAAAATATGGACAAGATATTAAATACCATCGATTTAAAAATTTAATCAACCGAAAAAAATTATTTATTATGGAAAAATGGTATGTGAAACACCTATTAGAATCAATCAATGTAACGACCATATTCGCATAAATTTAATTGATCAAGAACAAATTTATAAACAATTACAAATTCTTTCTTAAGAAAAAAGACATAAAATTGGATATATACATCTTTCTACAATTCAAATTTTATTAAAATCTACCTTTCAAGAAGGTATAGATTCCCCTATTTGAATGGCTATAATTGATGAAAGGATGACTGACTTAAAGGATCAAGTAATTGGAATTATGAATGGAAATTTAGCCTATGGAAAAATTAAATTTAACACTCGCCTAAAATTAGGAATTACTTTACAATTTCAAAATTTAGATGAAACAATTGCAATCGCTTATAAATTTTATCATAACAAATTAATGACAACAGGATAATATCTTTTTTCAATCACTTATCAAATTAGCTATGCATTAACTAATTCTTATCATAGTATTGATTTTAAAAATACAAATCGCATTTCTTTCAATCAATTATTTAATGATGTAGCTAAAGTAGGCATAAATCTCAGAACTAGTTTAAGAGAATTACCGAATATTAATTATCCTATAAAAGTATTAAGTTCTCATGAAATACCTCGTTTATCTTTAAGTGTAAATAAGACGCCTAGACAAGAATCTAAGATTTTAAGATCATATTCTACAAAACTAGAAAAACCAATTTGATTTACTAGGCCTGGAATATCTACACATTCAGAAGATCAAATAATTGATGAATTAAGTAATATTAATAATCAACTTCAAGAATTAAAAAATCATCTTCAAAATACATTATGAGTTTCACTAAACAATTATCTAAATTATTAGATAATCAACTTCATAACGAAAATCAATTAAAAATAATAATACAATTATTAAAACAAAATTCTCAAATAATTGAAATTAATAAAGTTCTGAAGTATAGCTATCACAAATAGCATATGTACAAATTGGAATCAGCAATGGTATGTATCCACCAATAGATGACCCTCCTAAATATGAATTTGGTTAGGATTTGATTAATCAATTCAATCTACAACGCATCGAGGGCGTTTATCAACAATGCCTAAAAAAACTTAGGATCTGATTAATTAGTTCAATCTATAAGCATCCATCCATATTAACGAAAAACCCTCCATTATCCATCGCAACTATAATAACCGCACTGAAGCAGAAAAAGCCTTAGTTGAATTCAAAGAATCATCATTAAGACTCCATTATAAAGAATCTCTTGAAATGTAGACTCCTGAATCAAAGATGAAAACCTTAGGAAAACTGGTCAATATGGAAAAAGATAAATGATTAATATGAAGCACTCATATTACAATCAAAATTGTTCACTAATATTTGTTTTACAGTTATCTATGCAACCAATGATTAACATCATGATTGGAAATTATTAATATTTAATGTTGATTACCATTTACAAAAGAATATTGGAAAATATTCTCGCCTAGCTTTTATTTCTTATAAGTTAACTTAATACTATTTTCAAAGAATTTTTTTTGTTAAAATGATTAATAATAAGTGAACATCTGTACAATCAAATTCGTTCACTTAATGTAATATTTAGCAAATTATTTGTAATAAACTTATAATATTATTATAAATCAATGTGATTTACTTCTAATATTTTCAAACAAAATTATGGCGTTCATTGAGGTATTGTAATGATAAAAGTTTCGCTACGTGTAATAATAATTTTGTTATGCAAAGGTGACAATGAGTATGACAATGTCTTCAACTTGGAAATGATGATTTCGTTTCTAACAACATTGTACTATATTTCTTCCAACAAAATGGAAAATGACATTATTTACCTTAACAAGAAACGACTTCTTTTTGTACTAGGTTTTTATCACTACTACAACTAACCTCTCTTTATTTTCATGTTAGGCGTCAACATTCCTCTACATTCACAGTCCAATAACCATTATCCCCTCTCTTGTACTTGTCTCCTGTATTGTGGTCATCATTGTCAAAGAACCATCCTTAACTGTATTGCTATTTTTCTGTTTTATTTTTTATTTTCAAACCCTTTATCTTGTGCTAAGTTTAATTTATACCTTTAGGTGTTTATTGTGAGTTCTTAATTCTGCTTTTGTTGTATGTGTTATGTTTGTGGTTGTGTTTTGAAGATGATTTATTATCTTCCTTTGTTAGTTGTATATGAGTTAACTTCTTTTTATGACCTTTAACGCTTCCCTTAGGAAAGCTTACTAACTATTTGATGAAAGGTTTGAAAGAGTATTTAACTTCTTTTAATTTGTATTAATAGTACATCAAGAACAAAGTCATGAGCAATCCATTTTAATTTCCAAAATTTTGATATGATACAAAGGATAAATAGATTACTATTATTTTAATAAGGGTAACATTCGTCTCATTAGGATGTATAAGTAATAAACTGTAGTACTTTAACTTATCATCGAAATTGGACTTAAACATAATGAATTTTATTCTAAATTCACATTTGCATAATATAACTCTTTAACATAATTAATCAAGGAATGTCAACATGTCGACTAGTTTTCGATGGTAGAAATTCATTATGTTAGGAGGAATGTGGCCAAAATTGTCCCTATTGAAGAAAAAAAAACAATGCAGAGCAAATCCCCTCTTCATACACTAATAATCGTTTGGCATCCATAGCCGATATTTTTCTTCAAGGTTTTTAGTATCATCCAAACTACGTTAGTTATTATGTAGATCTTATTTGTTGTTATGAAGCTATTATATATATTCACATTTAATGGTATATACTATATGTTGTGTTAAGCTTCCTTGAATTTTCAAGATAACATCTATAAACATGGTGGTGGGGGCGATGTCACAATGGTCCATAAAGGATTAAGGAAATCCGTTGTTTTGGAAAATTTGTCAACCCCAAAGACTTGGTCTGGTCATTCAGGTATGCATGTGTTCTAATTTGGGTTCGTTAAACGGTTTCACTAAACTACCAATCTAAGTTCTATACTAATTATGTTTTAGGTGAAACGCATCATACTGACAGTTCATTAGAAGAAGTTGTCTTTCATACTAAATCTGTGGACTCATTCACTATATCCTCTAGAAGTTTAGCTATAGCAAAGAAGTTGTTGGAAGAGGGTGTCAATAACCCTACACTTGAGGGAAGATCTTTCACTATTTCAATTATCTTCGAACGTGCAAGGACCTTTCCTGGGAATCCAAACATAGGGAACTCATTAACATTTACTGACTCTCATGTCACTAGGAATCCAGAAAAATAATTATATCATTGTCATAGAATCAGCTTTAAACTTTATTTATTATTCTATTTGTAAGAATTTTTCAAACAACCTCTTTACTAGTTAGGGGTAAGGTTGCGTATTATTTTCATTGCTATTGTTATTGTTCTATGTCTGTAAGAATTGTTAACCTTCTAATTAAAAGTTTGTACTGCTTACCATATACCATTATATTATATTGATACCATTTCCAAAATTTTTATAAATAAATATTTTACTGTTACTAAATATTAATGATTAACACTACTTTTTTACTTAAATTTATGATATTTATAGTATTGTTAATAATTACCGTTTCCAAAATATATTTACTTTTCATATTTTAAATAACCTACCATGTTTTTCTCAACAATATGTTGTAAACATTAAACATAACTTTACAACAAAACATATCTTAACTAGCATAGATTATAATATGTCTATTATAATTAACCTTAACTATGATTATTACTTATTATTAACAAACTATCTTCCAAATATTATTAATTTTAACAATATTATAACGTATAAAATTTCATCAATATTCACATAAAAAGTTTTGGAAAAAATCTAAGAACCACTTTTAGCTACGAAATAATAGACCGTCGCTATATCCTACCTCATTAGCGATGAATTAAGGAAAATGATCTCAATGTCTACCAATCCGTGACGCTAAAGCAAATCGTCACCAAACTTTACCAACGAAGTACAATAATCGTCGCCAATAGTGAACATTCCACGACATTCAAACATTTATCTTTGCTCTGTATTATCTTAGCTCGACTTTTTGCTATGAATCATAAAAAAAGTAGGCAAAACGGAATGCAATTTACAACGCAATTTAGTTTTCTATCACTATTTTTCGGAGCAATTACTGACATTTTGGTAAATCAACGCTAATCACATTGATTTGTCCCACATATGCCAACGATAATTTCTAGTCATCAATAATTGTTTCTTTTTTGCAACGAAAGAACTTTAACATCGTTAAAACGTGTTCTTATTGCGACGAAATTGTAAAAGCGTCGTAACATTGTTTCCCCTTTTTGACGTTTTGCTTAACAGTCACAGATTCTTTAAATTTTAACGACGATATTTTAATGCATTGCCAAAGGGACACTTCTAACGACTATTTTTGTTTCGTCGCCAAAGAAATCTTAGCCAATACACATGTCTGTTGTAGTGCCACCACTAAATTGTACCAGAAATTTTGCAATTTCTATACAATGGAGACTAGCAAATTTTTGCAAATCTTCATGTTGATTATTAATTCTTGAGAGAGATATTCCGTTGTTATATATGTTTAGAGCACAATTCAGAAGGTAGTTTGTAATTTTGAATAGAGTGACTATGGTTTATGTTTGAGTTAGTTGCCAACGGGCCCGGTAGAAATGTGTGATCATGCCTTGAAGTCATTGGTTGTGGAATTAATGCAGATAGATCGATTATAATCTTGTTTTGTTCATATTAGGTGTTGAAGGATGGACATGCAGTAATTTGTGCCTTACGCTTATGGTTTTACCGATATATTGCTTGCTCTTATTGTTTACGTTACGTTTGACAAAGCAGCAGGTGAGAGCTATCATTCTTTCAATTCGACTACTTAAAACTTTTCAGATTCATACCTCCGTGTCTTATTTTTTATACAGTATTTAACTGGCATTAATTTATTATTTATCTACTTTATTTTTTTTTGCTACAGAGGAAAAAGAACACAAAAAAGACAACACAAAAGCACCCTAGCTAACGTAGGGTTCTACGGTATAAAGCGTCTTGCTTGCCTCGATGAAGGAGGCCCTGGATGGTCATCGGGGGTTCCTGGAGCATATGTAGCCCTGGACTGAATCCCACTTCAAGAAAGGTCGTCCAATCTGCACACTGATTTCCTTCACGATACACATGCTGGAGTTGAATCTCCTAGGTTCGATGGAGCAATCCCCGTATACTTGCCACCAACAAACTCTCGTCAGTTAAATCTTTACTGGATGAGGAGAGGATATTAATCACCTCAAGGGAGTCTACTTCGATTATCACTCTTCTATAACCCAGCACCCAATCCAGGGTAAGGCCCGAGTGGACGCCCCAGATTTCTGCAGTTAAAGGAGAGCCCCTGTCGATATGGTGAAGGAACCCTCCACACCACCTCCCTTGACAATCCCTAATTAAACCACCCACTGTAGCAATGTTAGACCCTTGTTTGACTGCCGCATCTGAATTAATCTTGACCCAGTCCCCAGTTAGTTTAGTCCAACCAACTAGATTACCTACTGGGAGGCCCTGGGTCTGTAGGACAAAGCTTTCCGCTGTCCTCGCTCTTTCGATCCACTCTATATACTCCATAACTACATGAGTACCTACTTTTGTCCAAACAGAACTCGCTTCAAAGATGCTTTGATTTCTCCATGGCCAGAGAAACCAACAGGCTACTCCAAAAATCCTAACCCAAGCAACTTGGTTTACCTGAGCTTGCGACCGAAGGTTGTGAGTCACCCACAGATCCACTTCTTGTTGGAAAAAATCCATGTCCACCACCTCTGAGGGAAAGTTACACCAGAAAGCTTTTGATCGTGGGCAGTCGTGAATGACATGCAGAATTGACTCTTTTGTCTACAGTAATGACAACTGCCATCCGTTGTGAGCTTACAAGCTACTCTCTGTTGATTGGTCAATAGTTTGCCTTTAGTCAGAAGCCACAGGAAGCCCATTATCTTCTAAGGCCCTGCCCATTTCCAGATGGAATCCCAAATCCTATTATAAGCTGTCACAATTTTGCCTTCAATTAAGTCATAGGCTGATGCCACTGTGAATCGTCCATGATTAGTTTCACCCCAAATCATGGAATCGTCCTCTAATCCATCAGCACTGGGCTGTATCTCCACGATATCCATGCAGATCGTGGAAGGTAAGTAGTGTTGGCACAAGTTCTAATGCCAGTTTCCACCTTCATTCGTAAAATCTACCACAGTGACATAAAGGAGACTATCTGGAAGAGGAGTGGTCGCCACTAAGATTAGAGGGCCCCAATCATTTTCCCAATTATCCATCCAGAAGTGGATGTGCCTCCCATTGCCCAGCTTCCACTTAATACCTTGATGTACATACTGCTAGGTGGCGAAAATTCCCCTCCAAATGACCGAGGCCCCTTTCCTTTCTAGACTCCCGTGTATAGGGTTTGGGCCTATACGGTATTTAGCCCTAAGGAGTCTGACCTATAGGGTTGTGGGCTGATTGACCAAAGCCCATCCTAGTTTGGTCAATAAAGTGTCATTGGAGGACCGAATACGTTTGAGGCCTAGACTCCCTATCTTTTTGGGCTTACAGACGGTTTCCTAATTGACCAGATGCATTTTCCTCTACTCACCTATTACGCCCCAGATAAATTCCCTCATGAGTCGCTCCAACTCATCACATAGTTGCCTCAGGAGCCTTACCGTCTGCATTGTGTAAATGGGGAGAGATGAAATTACTGACTGGGTTAGAGTAACTCGCCCTGCCAGCGACAAAACCTTTGCTTGCCAGCCTGCGAGTTTGTTTTTAGCTCTGTCAATGATGTACTGATAAGTGTGCCTCGTTGGGTGATCATGAATCAACGGGACTCCTAAATACTTGCCAAGATTGTTCGTACAGGTGATTTGTAAAGTTTGACTAATAAGATGGGAGGTTGTTGGGAAAACATTCTTGGAGAAAAATATCCTAATTTTTTCAATATTCACTTTCTGTCTGGAGGCCTGACAGAACACCTCCAAGGTCCTTGCAATGACTTGCGTCTATGAGTACTCTACTTCAACAAACAGAATTAGATCATCTGCAAAGAAAAGATGGAATATTTGCCTTTGACCTACTGCTTGTAAGATGAGGTTTCCCAGCATTTCCATGCTTAGGAGAAAAAGGTAAGGCGAGAGAGGATCTCCTTGCCTAATACAACGGGAGGGATTGAAGGGTTCCATCAAGGTACCTTGCCAATCAACTTGCATAGATATCGTCGTTACACGTCGCATAATGACCGTGATGAAATTATTCGGTAGCCCAATGTCTTGTAAGGTGTTTTGGATAAAATCCCATTGAAGCCGGTCATATGCTTTCTCCAAGTCCACCTTAATAGCAAAATATCTAGTTTTCTTGGTCTTCTTGCGCATCGAATGTCCTGGACTATGATAATGTTATCCGTAATTTGCCTTCCAGGAATAAAACTACATTAATTTGCCTCTAACAGGTAATCCATGTGGTTTTTCAAACAATTCACTAGAATTTTCAAAATAATCTTGTAAAGAACAGAGCAGAGGCTAATCGGTCGAAATTAAGTAATATTCTGAGGGGAAGGGATTTTGGGGATCAACACCAAAATGGTATGATTTAAATCCCTGTCCCAGTGGTCTAAGCGGAACACTTCCTTAATGTACTCCATCATTTTTGGCCCTATCTGCCCCCATTGCTTTTGAAAGAATAACGCGTTGAAACCATTTATCCCTGGGGCCTTATTAGGGTTCATATCAAAGACCGCCGTCTTGATTTCCATATCCAAGATTGGTTGGGTTAACGTGTAAATCCTACCCCCAAAAGCAACGGGAAAGCTTCAGAAATCGGAAAGCTGTGAACAGTCCTAACATCATTCGTATAGAGTTGGACAAAGAAATTCCTGGCTACATGTCCCAAATGGACTGGATCTGAAATCAGAGTTCCATTGGGCGTAAGGAGGTGATCGATCTTGAGTTTCTTTTGACGAGAGAGAGTGAGGGTATGGTAATATTTTGTATTCCTATCTCCCTGGGAAATCCAATCACACCGGACTTTCTGATGCCAAGAAATTTCTTCTTCACACATAACTTAAAGTAGGTCCCCGCTAAGCTGTTCGTTCGAGTCTAAAAGATAGTCCATATTGTCGACTGCCATATTTCACTGAATGCCCTCTAACCTAGCTAGCAACCTTTTTTCGATAGAAAATATTACCAAAGTTAGACTTATTCCAACTCGTGAGATGTTTAGAGAATTTGGCTAGAGCTTTCTTCATTGTCGCCTCCTCTAGTAACCAGTGCGTTGCTACCATAGCCTCAAAGCCAGGATGTGTTAGCCATGCATTTTGGAATCGAAACATCGGGGGTTGTAACCTTTTTGGAGGCAGTCTATATATGTAAATTAACACAGGCTAATGGTCTGATCCAAGAAATGGTAAATGATGATTGACTTTTTGGGGATAAGTTTGCAGCCAAGAAGTCGACCCTAAAACTCTGTCTAACCTGGCTTGGACCACTCCTCTCCTCTATGTAAACTTGGAGCCCTCATATCCCAGATCGTGAAGACCACTCCCGTGCATCCATTCTTGAAACTTTTTATTCACCACACGCGTGGACTGGGCTCCCCCTCATTTTTCGAAAGTTCCATTCTAGCATTAAAATCTCGTCCGATGATCCAGGGTCGGTGAGTGGAGTGACATATCCATTTAATAATTGGCCACAGGATGTCTCGAGATGAAACTTGCGGGTTAGCATAGACTGCTGTAAAATCAAACGAGCCTCAAACATGCTTGATCATGGTATGGAGAAATTGGTGATGAGCTATTATTATCTTTCTATAATAGCCAGATCCCTCCCGAAAAACCTTTAGCTTCGACACGAACCGGATAATCGAACCCTAGCTTATTGACTACTTTGGTGGCTCGGGACTTACTAAAACGGGTTTCAAGTAAAATTAGAATACCAGGATTATAATGTCAAAGTTAATTCCACAGAATGGTCTAGAACCGAGATCCCCCTTCCCCTTGACAATTCCAAATAAATATTGACATAAGAAAAGGAAGAAAATCTACTCTACACTTGAGTAGAAAGTTTACCTCCCACGTGCTCTACAGTGTGGCCCTCGCTCGGTTGAAGCGAATCACTTGTCGTTTCTAGTATCTATTTATCTACTTTATTGATGGGAAAGAAATCCATTAGAAGACTTTCATTATGTAGGTGGAGTTGACACTTTCCATGCAGAAACTTCATCCAAAGGTTAAGGCTATTCAACAATGATAAGTAGGCAATCAAGTGACTCACTTCATTTTTTGGCCAAGTTGGATTATATGGATTTTCCTTTCAGAAGATTTTAGGTTTGTTTCTATTTTCTGTGAAAAAGGATACAACTCAGGACAACGCGTTTGCATAAACAGGCTGTGGTTAATCCATTAGCTGGTCCTCATTGTTATTTCTTTCTTTCTGAAAATTTGGTACTATTGTTATTGGATCTGTGAAAGTTCAGTTTCTTCTTTTACTCGCCATATATTATCTAAAATTGTCTCTAGCTTTTACTTCAGTAATTATCAAAAGAAAAAGTTAGGTTTTAAGTTCATAAAGGAATGGTGTTTGTGATGAGATACAAAAAAAGAAACGGACCCTTCTCTTTATTCATACATCTTTTCTGTTAGATTTTTTGTATTGATCTCAAGTCTTATTGAGCTGCATCTTTTTTCCATATTCTGCTTTTGTTAGTTTAACTTACTTATTTATTGTGCTAAAGTAAATAGCACTATTTCCCCTGAATGTTAGACTGAAGTTTCACTTCCTTGCTAATTTACTCCATGTAAAAAAGATATTTCTTGTATGTTATTAATCTATGATGTTATTAAATTGTGTCCGGTAACGATTGTTTACCGAACCAATCTAGATACGTCTGTATCAAGCTCTTTAAAATCTTGCAAATGAGGTAGGTTGTATATTTTAAGCAGGCTTATGTAGTGATCATTGAAATTAGGAGCGAGTTTGTTTTTGAGAAGCAAAGGTATATTAAGAAAACAATATTCAAATTGATGCCGATAATCGTAGTTATTTTCTTCTCTATCCCATCTTTAGACCTGGGCTCGGGGTAGAGGATCTGACATTTCTCGTCTTATATCATTTCTAGTAATAAAAACTTGCCCCAAAAATCCTGAAGTTAGCATCATTCTTTTGTTTTAAATACTCTAGATCCTCTACCTCATTGCTACCAGACTTACGTTGTAATGAATGGATTATTTTGTTTGAACTGAACCTTGTACCAAATATAATCAAAGTTTCTAGGTAATTGTTTATCCTTGTTAATTGTTTTTAATCTATTGGAAAATTGAGACAGGATCCATCTTACATACAGATAAATAATTACAAAACTTTTTATATCTGATTTCTCAAAATTTAAGTTCATGTAAAATTGTATAAAATGATTGATGCATAAATCATAGTAAAGAATGAATCATAATTCGTACCTTATTTTGAAACTTGATTATTTTCTTGTTGTTTTCCTCAAATCATTTCTGAAATCGCCTCATATTAAGCACATGTAGTTGCAAAGTGTCTTATCTCTAACGGTTTCAACAAAATATATTGAGAGAACTCTACTATTGTTACAGAGAGGATTAGGTAAGAAATGTAAGCTCCTTTACAGCTTAACCTAATCTATAATAGGTTTTATATATTTTAGAAATTTAATTAAAATTAAAAATTAATTTTAATTAAATATAATTGGAAATACAATTAAATCTAATTAAATACTAATTATGCCCAAATAAGATCTAATTAAAAATTAATTTTAATTAAATATAATTGGGAATACAATTAAATCTAATTAAATACTAATTATGCCCAAATAAGATCTAATTATCTCATATTAATCCTTATCTATTTTATATCTCATATTTAATCATAAAGTTTCTCAAACTTTACAATCAAGTCCAACTTGATTAAAATATCTTTTCTCTTTTCAACTCGCTCTTTTTGTGTGACCCATTAGGTTCTCAAATATGTTCGCAATAGATATAAATTATAACCCTAAAATCTTACTTAGGATCAGATAACTTAAATCCCTTTAATTTATCTTTAATTCTATAATTAAATAATTTATATTTATAGATCATTATTGATGTCTAGCAATGCATCATGACATCTAAATATTTAGGAATGTCAAAATGGTTTTATCTAATATTTCCATGCATGATTTTTTTATATAATTCAATAATTTATTCATATAATATTTTGATTACAGAGTATGAAATTAATGTTTACTCTATTTGAGTCTAACCATATTAGTTCTCTATTATTAGTAATTGATTCAATTAATGACATTTGAAGACTATTTTCAAAGTGTCGATCCAACTTAGCCAAAGAATTCCAAAAGCAATATTATTCGAGAACAATGGACTGTCTTTAATCACTTTAGGGTGATGAATCTTGTATTGATCACTTAACTACCTCCATATAGTTGATGTCATATTCAATAACTCCTAACTGAGCTATCCTTGGCTAGAATATGTCATAAGTAGTATCAAAATATAGCAATCCTTATACAAAATAACTTTGAAGATTTTAAGTTAAAGGATCACTTATATAATCATTATAATGAGAATATTCATAGATAAAAAAAGTAATGTTCCAAATGAAATTCTTATATCAGGTCAATTTAGTGAACTTGTTCTCTAATATAAAAACCTACACATTTGTTTAAATATCTTCATATATAGTTTATAAGATTAAGGAAAAACATAATATGTGTTAGCATTTTTTACGATCTATTAATGTCTAGTCTTAATAGACCAATGACTAGGAACAATTTAGGGATAATATATAAATGCAATAATAATTTCATAATTAATCTTATCATAGTTTCATTTGCAATGTATATTTATCCCATCGATTGTATTATATACATCTGAATATGTCTTAGATAAAGAATGCCTTTAAACTGATTGGCTACAAGGCATAAACCAATACTCTCTCGCTTACACTAAACCAATCGTTTATCTTATACCATATCACCATATAACGATCATGCTATATATTAAAACAGTGGTTTAGATAAGATTCTCTACATTGAGCACATGCTTAAATATTACAACTTTCATCTTAATTATCATCATAATTATAAGAAATTGCATAAATATATACTTAGATCTTTGATGAAACCTTAGCTCCTTTTTACATGCCCAATGGCTTTAATATTTTATAGTACAATATTTTATAAACAATGCAAGGAACTATATCAAGTGTATTATAGTACTTCTTAATTTAATTAATCATTTTTCACTAAATGAAAATTTTATTATAACTTAATTAACAACCATTGCTATATGTGTAACAGCCCTATACCACCCGCCCACAGATATTGTCTGCTGTAGGCTTTGGCCCAACCAAGCCCTCACAGTTTTGCTCTTCCCACTCCTAGGAAAACTCGTCTCTGAGGCAGAGGTATCCATACTTTTATAAGGCATACTTCGTTCCCCTCTCTAACCGATATGGGAATCTTACAATCCACACCCCTTTAGGGCTCAGCGTCCTCGCTGATACAACGGTCTTGGTATTGATTTTGATACCATTTGTAACAGCTCTAGACTACCCGCTCACAGATATTGTCCGCTATGGGCCTTGGCCTAGCCAAGCCCTCCCGGTTTTACTCTTCCCACCCCTGAAAAAACACGTCTATAAAGGAGAGGTATCCATAGCCTTATAAGGAATATTTCGTTCCCCTCTCCAATCGATATGGGAATCTCACAATCCACCCTCTTTAAGCATCCTCGCTAACATATCGGTTCGGGTACTAGCTCTAATACCATTTATAACAACCCTAAACTAGCCACCCATAGATATTGTCCACTTTTGGGCCTTGGCCGAGCCAAACCCTCCCCAGGAAAATGCGTCTTTGAGGGAGAGGTATCCATACCCTTATAATGCATACTTTGTTCCCCTCTCCAACCGATATGGGAATTTCATAATGTGATACCATTTGTAATAGCCCAGACTACCTGCCCACAGATATTGTCGGCTTTATTGTGAGATTCTCAGAGGGGAATGAAGTACGCCTTATAAGGGTATGGATACCTCCCCCTCAGAGAAGCATTTTCTCGGGGGTGCGAAGAGCAAAACCATGAGGGCTTGGTTAGGACAAGGCCCAAAGTGGACAATATCTATGGGCGGGTGGTCTAGGGCTGTTACTAATGGTATCAGAGCAGTACCCGAATCGGTTTGTCAGTGTGGACACTGAGCCCTAAAGGGGGGTGGATTGTGAGATTTCGATATCGGTTGGAGAGGGGAATGAACTATGCCTTATAAGGGTATAGATACCTCTCCTTTATAGATGCGTTTTCTCGGAGGTGGGAAGAGAAAAACTGTGAGGGCTTGGCTGGGCCAAGGACCAAAGCGAACAATATCTGTGGCCAGGTGGTCTTGGGCTGTTACAAAGGGTATCAAGCCAGTACCTGTTGGATCGGAAAATAAAGCATGCACGATTTGGATAAAACGGTAGATTTCAACTCTTTTTATAAATCAAAATTACAGCGGAAGCGATATAACCAAATCAACATGCATAGCCATACATGATATTGTATAAGGATAATAAACATAAGAACAAGGTGGTAGAAATTATATTACCGACTCCTTCGCTACAACTTTAACTCCTCGTTGTGCTATCCTATCCTCGGCAATATATCCTCTCCTAAGAGATGTATCCTCTTCTCATTATTATATCCTCTTCTCGATATTGTATCCTCGACCAATCCAATCTCCCACTTGTTCTTCTTGGACAACTTGGTTAACAAGATCCCTTAGTGGGAAACGAGAAGAGATTTTTTCCTTAGAAGAAAGAAGTCAATTTTTTAGACACTTCTCATGCAATTTTTGTCTATATCATGCAAGATAGGAGAGAGAGAGTCAAAAATGGAAGAACCTTCTTACACCTTCTCAATTTCAGTTTTTATCAAAAGAAATAAAAGATTTGCATCAAATGCATCACTTCATTCTTTAATCATTCATAAAGAAGCCAATAAATGAGACTCTTTGCATTTGTCTTTAAGATGGCTATATGAAAAGACAATTAACCTAAATTAGACATATCAATTATGGTTTTGTGATGAAAGAAGGAAGATGGTCCATCATAATGCACATCCTTCTTCTTTAATCCAATGAATGATAATAGCTTACAAGTTATCATTAAAAGACCACCATTAAATCATTTGATGATAAGGTCATTGCTCCATTTAATGATGATAAAACATGTTAAAACTATCTTTAATATAACAAATCAATGCTAAATGTGCAGCTGCACATTTAGTCCATTAAAAACAAAATTCTACCTCCATTTATCTTTAAAAACTTTGTTTTAATTTAATTAATCAAATTAAACCAAAGCCTAGCCCATTTCTAAATGTTCATTTGGGCTTCTAATTA